>JAQZBX010027510.1:0-28325 GCA_029593785.1 Cabassous unicinctus | reverse complement strand
TCCAACATCAAAGCTGCTTCTCGAAAGACTGCTTCTCAAAACTGTTCTTGCCATGTCTTTTATATTTGATTCCCCACCCACCAAGGGGTGGGGCTCAACACCCTAATCATAACCTAATCATGCCCAGATTAACAGATCAGTTTACAAGCATGATCCAATTATATTTTTGGAATTCATAATTACATCAAATTGACCAACGTTTCAGGTGGTACCAATTTTGACTTCCAAAGGGAACAATACATCTATAAAAGGAAAAGTGATGGCAACCACATCATAAATCTAAAGAGGACTTGGAAGAAGCTTCTGCAGTTGTTGCCATTGAAAACTCAGCTGATGTCAGTGTCATAATTTCCAGGGATATCAATCAGCTGGGTGCTACACACCTAGAACCATCACTAACCAGGGCCAGGAAGCCTGGGAGATGAGTCTTCTGGTGGTTACTTATCCCAGGGCTGACCACCAGCCTCTCTCAGAGGTGTCTTGTGCTAACTTGCTGACCACTGCTCTATGAAACACTGATTTTCTTTTGTACTATGTGGACATTTATGTGCCATGCAACAAGGGAGCACTCTCAGTGGGTCTGATGTAGTGGATGCTGGCCTGGAAAATTCTACACATGTGTGGCACCACCTCCCATGAGCACCCATGGTAGGTCATACCTGATCTCTACTTATTCAGAGACCCTGAAGAGATTGAAAAGGAAGAACAGATCACTGCTGACAAGACTGACCAGGGAAAAGTTTCAGGGTGAAATTATTGCTACTCAACCTAAGGTTGCAGATTGGTCTAAAGGCATGCAGGTACCCTCTGTGCCTATTCAGCAGTTTCCTACTGAAAACTGGAGTGTTCAGCCTGAAGCTGAAGACTGGTCTGCAGCTCCCACTGCTCAGGTCACTGAATGGATGGGAATCACAACTGAGTGGCCCTAGGCTGTTCTTCCACAGGCTCTTAAATAGAAAATGGAACTAAGGTTGATGGAAAATAAACAAGTTTCTACTTTTTAAAATGATAAAGTTTATATTATATGTGTATTATCATAATTTTTAAAATACGGCATCACAGTAATATTTGTGTCAAACATGCATAACTTGAATCTAATATTAAGGAAACACCAGACAAATGCAAATCAAGGAAAATTCTACAAAACAATTGTCGTATAATCATCAGAGGTGTCAAGGTCATGAAATTCAGGGAAAGTCTGGGGAAGTCTTTCTGGCTTAAAGAGACTAAAGAGACATGGCAGCTAAATTCAACACATGATTCTGAACTAAATCCTTTTGTTCTAAGACATTACTGGGACAAGTGATAAAACTTGAATGGGATCAGTGTTAATTCATGATTCTGATTATATTGAGATAATATAGAACATCCTTGTTTTAGGAAAAACACTAAACTATACAGAAGTTATGAAGCATTAGGTCAGCAACTTACTTTAAAATTACTTAGGCAAAAAAGGAGGGGGTTCTTTATGTTTACAACTTTTCTGTAAATTTGTGCTTATTTCAAAATAAAATCATTTACCCATGCAAAAAAAAAGAATCTATCTGTCTGGCAAGATTGTCTTTCCAAAATGAGGATGAGTATAGAGTATTCACAGATAGTCAAAAACTGAGATATTTGGAACCAAGAGACCAGCTTTGCAAGAAATACTAAAGGGAGTGCTACAGCCTGAAAAGAAAAGACAGGAGAAAGAGTCTTGGTAGACAGTTTAGAACTGAAGATTATTTTAGTAAAAGTAACTAAAAGTATAAAAAGGGTGGTGAAAATAAAATATGACAGATAAAACTCAAAGATCAAAATGGGTGAAATAAGAACTTCCTTTACAGTTATTACATTGAAAATTAATGGATTAAACTCCCCAAACAAAAGACACAAAGTGGTGGAATGGATAAGAAATATTAGCCATCTATATGCTGTCTACAAGAGACTTACCTTAGACTCAAGGATACCAAAAGATTGAAAGTGAAAGACTGGAAAAATATATTCCATGCATGCAGTAATAAAAAATAAATATAAAAAATTAAAAGAAAAGACGGAGTAGCTATACTTATATTGCATGAAATATACTTTAAATCTAAACAATTGTTAGAGACAAGGAAGGACATTATATATTAATAAAGGGTTAATTCACCAGGAAGAAATAACAATCATAAAATTTTATGCACCTAACCAGAATGCCCCAAAGTACATGAGGCAAACAGAGTCAAAACTGAAAGAAGAAATAGAGTCTCTGCAATAATATTTGGAGACTTCAATACACCACTTTCCGCAATGGACAGAACATTTGGAGGGAGGATAAATAAGGAAAAAGAGGTCTTGAATAATATGATAAATGGACTAATCCTAATAGACATATACAGAACACTGTACCCCAAAACAGCAGTATATGCATTTTTCAAAGTGCTCATGGATTTTTCTCTAGGACAGACCATCTGTTGGGTATCAAGGCAGATCTCAATAAAATCAACAAGTTCAAAATAATACCAAGTACTTTCTCTGAACATAATGGAATAAAGATGATAATCAATAAGCGGAAGAAAAGGAAATTTCACAAAAATATGGAGATCAAACAACACACTTAAATAATCAGTGGGTCAAAAGAAATTGTGAGAGAAATCAATAAATATCTCAAGATGAATGAAAATGAGAACACAACATTGCAGAACCTATGGGATGGGGTGAAGGCAATGCTGAGAGGAAAATTTATAGCCTTTAATGCTTACATTAGAAAAGAAGAAAAAGCTAAAATCAATGACCTAACTACACACCTGGAGGAACTAGAAAAAGTACAGAAAACTATTCCCAAAGCAATTAAAAGGAATGAAATAAAGATCAGAGCAGAAATAAATGAAATTGAGAACATTAAAAAACTAGACAGAAATAACAAAACCAAAAGTTGGTTCTTTGAGAAGATTAACAAATTCGACAAACACTTAGCTAGACTGACAAAGAGAAAATGAGAGAAGATGAAAATAAATAAAATAAAAAATGGAAACAGGGACATAACTACTGAACCCACAGAAATAAAAGACATCATAAGAGGATGCTATGAACAACTACATGACAGCAAACTAGTCAATGTAGATGAAATGGAAAAATTCCTAGGATCCTCTGAACAACCTATACTGACGCTAGAAGAAATAGAGGATCTCAACAAACCAATCACAAGTAAAGAGATTGAAACAGTCATCAAACAACTTCCCAAAATGAAATGCTCAGACCCAGGCGACTTTGCAGGTAAGTTCTATCAAGAATTCAAAGAAAATTTAATTCCAGTCTTACTCAAACTTCTCCAAAAATTGGAGATGGAATGCTATAAAACTCATTCTATGAATCCAATATCACCTTAATAACAAGGCTAGATAAAGATATTATGAAAAAAAGGAAATTACAGACCTATCCCCCTAATGAATATGGATGCAAAAATCCTCAACAACATACTTGCTAACTGAATCCAACAACACATTAAAAGAATTATTTTTCATGATCAAGTGGTTAACCAGGCATTCAGTGGTGTTTCAACACAAGAAAACAAATCAGCACAATACACCACATTAATAAACCAAAAAAGAAAAATCACATGATCCTATTGATTGATGTAGAGAAGACAATTGACAAAATACAACATCCTTTCTTGATAAAAATACTACAAAGGTGGGAATTGAAGAAAAATTTCTCAGCATGATAAAGGCCATATATGAAAAACCTACAACTAACATTGTATTTGATGGCGAAAGACTGAAAGCTTTTCTGTTGAGGTAGGATCAAGACAAGGATGCCCACTTTCACCACTCTTGTTCAATATAGTGCGAAATGTTTTAGCTAGAGCAAGCAGGCAGGGAAAATAAATAAAAGGCACTCAATTCAGAAGGGAAGAAGTAAAACTTTTACTATTCAAAGAAGATATTATAACTGAAAGTCCCAAAAAATCTTCAAAAAATTTACTCATGCTAATAAACAATTTGGGTAGTGTGGTGAGATACAAGATTAATATGCAAAAATCAGTGGTGTTTATATACACTAGTAATCTACAATCTGGGGAGGAAGTCAGGAAAAAAATTTCATTTACAATAGCGACTAAAAGAATCAAATTTTTAGGAATAAACTTAAGCAAGGATGTAAAGCATTTGCATTAAGAAAACTACAGTGCATTGTTAAAAGAAATTTTTAAAAAGACCTAAATAATTGGAAGAGCATCCCATGCTCATGGATCAGAAGACTAAATATCATTAAGATGTCATTTCTACCCAAATTCATATACAGATTCAATGTAATCCTGATAAAAATTCAACCAGCACTTTTTAAACAAATGGAAAACACAATTACCAAATTTATTTGCAAGGGTAGGGGCTCCAAAAAGCCAGAAACATCTGAAAATGGAAAATCGAAGTTGGAGGAATCTCACTTCCAGACTTTGTATTATATTCCCTAACTGCAGTGGAAAAATAGCATGGTACTGGCATAAAGACAGACACATAGACCAATGGAACCAAACTGATGGTTCAGAAACAGACTCTCATATCTATGGTCAAATGATTTTTAACAAGCCTGTCCAACCCACCCAGCTGGGGCGGAATAGTCTATTCAACAAATGGTGCTTGAAGAACTCTACATCCATAGCCAAAGTAAAGTAGGAAGACCCCTATTTCACACCTTTTACAAAAATTAACACAAAATAGATCAAAGACCCAAATGTAAAAGCTAGAACCATAAAGCTTACAGAAGAAAATGTAGGAAAACATCTTCAAGACCTGGGGGTAGGGGGTGCATTCTTAAACCTTACACTGAAAGCATGAGCAATGAAAGAAAACATGGATGAATGGAACCTCCTCAAACTTAAACACTTTTGTTAGTCAAAGGATATTGTCAAGAAGATGAAAAGGCAGCCCACTCAATGGGAGAAAATATTTGGAAACCGCATATCTGATAAGTGTTTGATATCTATGTTATATAAAGTAATCATACAACCCAACAATAAAAGAGGAAGCAATTTAATTTAAAAATGGGCAAAAGATTTAAATACACATTTTTCCAAAGTGGAAATACAAATGGCCAAAAAGAACATGAAAATGTGTTCAATATCACTAGCTCTTAGGGAAATGCAAATCATCTCACAACACACAGAATGGCCATTATTTAAAAACCAGAAGACAATAAGTACTAGAGAAGATGTGGAGAAATAGGAACACTCCTGCACTCTTGGTGGAGATGAAAAATGGTGTAGCCTCTTTGTACTACAGTTTTGTGGTTCCTCAGGAAACTAAATATAGAAATGCCATATGATCCAGCAATTCCCCTACTCTGAATACTTCCAGAAGAACTAAAACCTGTGACTTGAACATACATTTGCACACCGATGTTCATAGTGGTGTTATTCACAATAGCCAAAATATGGAAACTCAACCAATGAATGGATAAACAAAATGTGGTACATACATATGGTGGAATACTATGCTGCAGTAAGAAGAAATGAAATTGGTACACTTATGGGAACATGGATGAATCTTGAAGACATTATGCTGAGTGAAATAAAGCAGGCTCCAAAGGACAGTTATTACATGGTCTCATTAATATGAACTAAATATGATCGATAAATTCATAGAGGTAAAACCTAGATTATAGGTTATTAGGAGATAAGAGGAGGGCTGAGAATGTGTGTAGAGGGCTTAATGTGTGTAGAAATTTTCATTAACTTTCCTGTAAAAGTGTGGAAATGGGTAGAGTTGATGGTAACACATTTTAATGATAGAACTAATGCAGCTGCTCTATAAATGGGATTGTGGCTGAAAAGGGTAGTCCAGTGATATAAATGTCAATTGAAAATAAACTAGAGAATAATCTAGGGACTGAATAACACAGTGACCCAGAGGTAGATGAGAATTGTGGTTAATAATACAAATACAAGAACATCCTTTTTTGAACTAGAATGGATATATGTCACTATGGCTGAATGGTTAGAATTTGGAGAAGAACGGGAAAATATAATTAATATAACCTAAGGACCATAGTTAACAGCAATCCTGTAATATTCTATCATCAATGCCAAAGATGTTAATAATAGGAGGTATGGAAAAAATATGCCAAATATATGCTATGGATCATAGTTAGTAGTAATAGTCAGATATTATCTCATAATCTGCAGCAAATGTTCCTCAATATTGTGGTGTGTTGGTCAAGGAGTGTTGCATGGGATTTCCACACATGTGCATGATCGTTTTGTAAGTTCACATCTTTTGTAATAAAAATATATTTTAAAAAATCATAGTGAGCAAAAGGCATGGGCATTGACTGGAATCAGATATTGCTGGAGTTCACAAGTTGCCAAGGCCAAATTATGTGAATAATTAAATAAATAAATATATATGGAGTACTGACTATATGTGAAACACTGTGCTAGGCTCTGAACATAAAACATAAAGGAGAAGAATAAAGAGAATAAGAGAGAGAAGGAAAAGGAAAAAGAGAAAGAAAGAACAGGAAAAGAAGATAAGAATGAAAAATTACTGTTCTCATTTACAGTATAATGGCAATATCATTAATTAGTCATTAGTTAATGATGAATGTATAATTACAACTGATATACCTACCAGGAAGTAAGCAAATAACAAAGAACAGGAAAGTCTTCTGAGAAGAAAGGACAATTGATCAGTAATTTGAAGGATGATTAGAAGATAATTTTAGCTAAGGTAGCTGTGGCATAATGTTGTGTTGTATAATGAACAATTAAAAATGTAAATGCAAAGATAGTGAAGCAAAGGAAATTCTGAGGACTTTGGAAAACTCTCAAATATTACACAGCTCTTTAGGTTTTAATTGGCAGGTGTAGAATTGAAACCCAAGCCTGGTAGTGTTTAAAACCAATCTTCCTTTTCTTATTCCACCTAATCAACAATAACCCTTCAATCTAATAGTAACTTCAAACTCAAGATTTTAGTGATCTTCAAATAGTGTAGTTTAGAGTGAAAAACAGATAAACAAACCACTCATTTCAGAAGAAAATGTGGAAAGATAAAAACAAAACTTATGTAATGTCCATATTGTAATAATAAGGAAATTTTTAAATTCAGCTTTCAACTCTTGTGTACTTTGTGCAGTTTTTCTCAAAACTATTCCATTTCTATTCTTCTATGTCTTTACTCATAACAACTCCTAAAGCTAAAGATTTCACAAGCTCTACAAAAGTTTCCATTACTTTTCAGGTGTTACTTTATGCCAGACTTTGTGGGACATTTTCTAAATTCAGAAAAATTATTTTTATGTGAAGCTGAGACATGAAGGCCAGCAATGGCAGGAGTATGTGCCCCTGTGTGTGTGTGTGTGTATGTGTGTGTAGGCCGAAGTCAGTTAGGGAGAGAACATTAGAGGCAGAAATAGCATGGTGGAAGAACCAAGAGAGAAAGATTTTGTTGTGTTCTAGAAATTGGGAGTAGATAGTGAGGTTGAAATTAATCAGGAGAAAGAAATTAATCCTGAAAAGGTGAAGAGGGCAGGAGGATTCAGGGAAGATATTTCAGATTTTTATCTAAGTGAAATTTAAAGTGTTTTTTAACTTCACTTAATCATGATCCAAAATGGCATTCATTTTCAGTGACTCACTATGGAAACACATTTGAACCTGATCCCCCCTCTTTTCTTGGCTGCAAAGGAGGGTCTTTAGCCTGGACGACATCTAATGGCACAGACAGAGAACCTGGTGGTGTTCTGCAGTGTTGGATAAAGGATAGGATAGGGTACTGTCAAATAAACAACACTATAGTCTAATTAGAGGGGGATGCAGTGCTGGGAAAATTTGAAGAAAGATAGGGATATAGAGGGCATTCCCCCACAAGGACAGACACAGAGAAGCTATCACATTGAGCAAACACTCTTAAATATTTTATCCTACAAGGAGAGTCTTAGGAAGACTGAGACCTTGTAGGCTAGTGGACCACTGAGACACAAAGAGGAAATTAATATCAATTGTTTGGATTAAAGGGATTTTAAGATCCCCACAGTGATAGAAAGAAGTCAATATAAAAATGCCATTGTTCATGAAGAAAGAGTCAGGCATAGTTTTGTAGATGGCCACATTTTGGTCCTAAGCATCGTGATGATTCCTCATGTGTAGACATGATTGTCACAATTTGACATGGAGTCATGATATCCCATTAGGTTATTTCTCCCTTTCACCCTCAAAACAATCTTGATTAAAAATACATTGTATGGTAACTCTATACATTAGGTGTGTGGGTCAAGGAGAGATATTTAGCACACCCTATCGAAAAAAAAGAGAGAGAGAAATGTTTCTTAATATTGAAAAGAAAAAGAAAGAAGCCCATTTTAGTGAGATTGGTTTTGATTAAGGTTTGTGCATGGGGATACTGAACAAAAAGCATTTGCAAGCTGCAATGATAATGATGATGATGGGAATTGTGATAATGGAAACACTGAATCCAGATTACCATTGTGGCAGATTTTAGGGAGAAGTGTCAGATGAAGGAAAACTATCATCAGTGTTGTATTATCTGATTCCATAGTCGGATCTTTAAAGTATCCTGGAACAAATTGGAAGAACATGTATATGGCCTATTTCTCCCAATGCTAGAGGAACAAAAATGTAGTGGTCACACAATTACATCTTCATTATCCCCAGCAGATTTTTCTTGAACTTTGATACTATCTATCTATCTATCTATCTATCTATCTATCTATCTATCTATCTATCTATCTATCTATCATCTATCTATATTAATTCATTCATTCATTTTATCATCTGTTAGGAAACAAAGGTAACATTGAGAAGGCTGTAGAATCAAACTTATTCTTTCAATATGTTCAAACTTCTTCTCTTTCAATCTGAAGACATAAAGATAGACTCTTGTATACCCTGTGACAATCACACAAGCAATTGTCCATCATTGTGCATTTTCCTAAGCTTTTCTGTAACATTGATGCCTGAGTATTTTTGTTTAAAAACAAGAAGGTACTTCATCCTCTTTTATGAAGAATATTCACTCTACTTCTTGTTTTGAAAGTAGAAAGCTGAATTATCCTGGAAGCAGAAATGGTTATCAGGATTTGAACATGCAGTAATAAGCTTGATGAAAACATATGAATTTCCCACAAAAGATATTTCCTTAGCATATTGTAAATATCAGTGAAATCCACAAAGTATGAATTAGACTATATTTTCAGACCATAGAAAATTAAACAAGAAAATATATTGTTCAAAAATATGTACAGATGCAATGAAAATTTTAAAGCACTTTAAATATCTTTGTTATTTAAAAAAAGTCCAATCTGGAAATACATGGGCTTTTAAGTTAAAAAATAATAGTAATAAATAAATCACACACTAACCGATGAAAAAGCCAAAATTATGATCAAGAAAACATCCATACCATTTAATGCATTCATTAATAAAGAAGAATGAATACAACTGAGGAAATCAAACAAAAATCAAAACACATACCAACCAACTATTTAGCCAAGTATATAGATTTTGGTTTTGCTCATTGTTTAACTCCCAGATACATAACAATTTTTTTTAATGCTTCATAAATATTTCTCAATTAAATCAATGAAATAAAATTTTAAAATCAATTTTTTTGGAATCTAATAAAATTTTAAAAGTCCATGAACTACTTAACAAGAACAAAAATTTCCACATTAACTATATACCAAGAGAAAAATCTTACTCACCATGTTGATGGATGCATACACAAAGAGTATGATCGAGGTATACTTTATAATATTTTTTTAATTGACAAAATAGAAATCTAGCATTCCTTTAGTACATAAATTAATAAATAAAATTAATTTTTTATAAATTATTTAATTATATAGAGAAGTATGAAGTTATTAATATGATTCAGTGAATTGAAATTTATTTATTCCTGAAAAGATAGGGAGATCTGAAAACAGCAAGATTAATTGCACATATAGATTCAGAACAATCTAGGCAAATGATGACATGAATGTAAATTAGAAGAAGGTGGGAGAGACTGGTTTGCTGTCCACTGAACTTCTACCTATTCTTCCCAGGCACTGAGCTCAACCTCATTTCCCACCCTCCCTTGTAGTTAGGTGTGCCCATGTGACTTTTTCTGAACAAAACAGATAAGAACAAAATCTCCCCAAAATTCTTTTCATGTTATTTTCCCTTCTGCCATCTATGTGTAGAATGATCATATTAAATTGGAAGTAAAGCAAGGATGATAACAGAGCCAAATTATGTCAGGAGCTTGAGTGTCTACATGACAATGCAGAAGAGAGTCCCCTATCAATAACATCACCTGATTCAGACTTTATATGAGTTAGAAATGGTATTCTTCTGTGTTGGGGGCATTATATATTTTGGGATTTGTTTTCAGAGCTCCTTTATCTCTTGAATATATGTAAAATAAATACCTGATATTTTGATACATGTATGTAAGAAAACTGGCCTTGAGTTATATACATTACTTTTGATTGATATTCCTTCCAACAAAGGGTGGGAGGAATGAGGCACTGTGTGATATTTTCTTTAATGAATCATTTTATTCACCAAAACCTTGATTTTGCTAGAATACAAGAGAGCTGGGATGGGAAAAGCTAACTTCAAACTTACCAGGTAATGATATCTTAGGCTTACTGAGATAACTAGCCTCTGATGATTTAGACCATTTATGAGAAGTGTTCAGACATTCACAGTCCTAGGTCTCCTCCTACTTCTTTCCCATGAACATTCTGGGGATTGCATATGCTCTAAAATAGAGGGATAGAAGGTAACCTTAGAAAAACTAGTGTCCACTGTGTTCTTTCTGGGTCTCTGGCAGTGGTTTGATCTGGGCCCTGACATAACTTCTACTCAGGTCTTGCATTTTCCATTGGTATTTTGGATGTCATATATAACACAAAATATCCAGTCAAGAAATAGACAAATTTTAAAGATGATTAATTCAAAATTTGAGGAATGATATATAAACATATAAAAACATGCTAAATCACAATTAATGAGAGAAATGTACATCCAAACATAACATCTAAAAGGAAACAATAATATTGGTACATATTTCCAAAGTATAGCTAATAAATGAATGATTACATCAGGGATGAGGCAGAAAAGGGAGAGATTAATCAGAGCTTAAAAATGGGCAGGCAGCAGGAGATGTAGCTCAAGTGGTTGAGCAACTGCTTCCCATGTACAAGATCCCAGGTTCAATCCCAGTACTTCCTAAAAAATGGTCAGGGTTAAGGAAAACCGTCAAGCAATGGAGAATCACTCAAATCCAGCAACAAGGGGAAGTTATCTCCAGGCTTTGGCCTGATGGATAATGAAAATAGCAGCATTTCTTAGATTCAAAGTTGTTTTAACTGCAGGGAAGTATGAACATTGGCAATATCTAGGGTCATAGTTTGATGTACTCAGTGACTGCCAGTATCAATCTTGGAGTGACATTGGTGAGGGAGGAAATACCCAGATCTCAGGCTACTCTTACTCTCCAATTGCCTGACAGGATCTCTCATTGGTCAAATCATGCAAAATACAAAAGGCCAAATTAGCCTTACCTGAGTCACAGAACAGACATGACATGGAATGGCAGACAGATAGGCAATTGGGAGTAGGACAGAGACCATCCAACACAATCAGAATATGAGAATTGGTCCTCTTCTTGGCTGATGGATTAATTGGCCTAGTTTTTAATAGTATGTAAATTGGCACTTTGCATAGAGTTTTCAAAAAAATATGTTTGTCATTAGCTAGTAATTCTGTTCCAGGAAAAGGTCATGGAAAGATAATCACATTTATGAAGAAAATTATATGAATGAGATACTTGTTTTTAATAATCATCATCAAGATTCATAACAGCCCTATGATCTTAATAACAGACTATTTAAAAATTGATAACAAATCCATCCTATGGAATATGATCCAGTCTCCATGTTCTGAATTGGCAAAATACTCAAGATAGTGTACTAAATTAAAAAGAAAAAAAACATTTTGCAGCTCAATAATTCATTTTCTTATAAAAAATTGTTGTTTACATTGTACAACTCCAGAGTCCTCCTAGTTCAAGCATTAGGGGTTTACATTTTCAGAACTTTGAGACTAATGGATACAGAAAGTATTTATTTATTAAATAACAAAAGAGGAGTAAAAGACTATATTAAAACTACATTATGTGGATGTCAATGCATCTAATCTTGTTTATTAAGCCTCATTTCCTATGCCATACCAAGAAAAATGGTTTAGATTTTCTGTTTCACCAAACTTTATCCTTTGAGTACATTGAAGAAATCATATGATTTATGAAAAATGTTGCAAACTCATAGATTTAAACAAGTGTGACTTTATGCCTAAATGTGAATAATGATTTCAAATTACAGTCCTCTAATTGCTTTTGAGGATAAAGTAATTCTGTTTCTTTGTTATGGTACAGACAAACAAATATCTTTGGAAGAATATGGTTACAAAATCTAACAACTTACAATCTGTTGCCCATATCTAAGGTTTATCATTATAGACCAGTAAAATGAGGAGTTATAAAAAAAAAAACACTTCTAAATTATTTCAAATGTAAAAATGTGTGCATATCTTATTCACTTGGTTAGGCTGCCCTCAAATTATTGGAAACTAGTTTTCCAACATCTTCACCTAAAACACTTCATGATTTAAATTTTACAGTCATGAAAATATTGAAAGTATCAATGGGAAAAGGGAATTTTATTTTGAAACCACCTAATTTTTCAAGCTTGTTGTAGTAAATTTGAAAATGATAGATATACAACCATATATGTGAATTTATTTAACAGATTTAACAAGGTTCCACTTTACCCCAAATATCTCTGTCCTTGTGGGGACTTTCCTCAACATTAGTCACTTCACCATTGTCTCTTTCCTGGTCTCCTTGCTTCTAGTCTTTCACTTCTCCTATCTTTTACCACTAAAGTGATATTTCTAAAATGAAAATGTAATAATTTCACAACTGGTTGTAAAACCCTGGTTCACAAAGGGGCAAGAAATAGGGCCATAAATTGAAGCAAGAAAGAACAAGCCACTGGAAGATTCACCAGATTTTCTTGTTCAACTCTTTGATCTTTTGCTCTTGCAGTGCCTTTTCTCTGGCATCATATAACTGAACATGCCCGCCCCCTGCCTCTACATCCCCAGCCTCCTGTGCTTATTTAAGGGTATCATGGAGTCAATTTCAACATTCAGCTCCAGGGACCTTGCTCAGCTATCTTTTTGTTGTTCTTTTTGTTGGCAAATCACATTTCACAGATAGAAGTGATACCTTATTGTTGTGGGATATAGAAAAACATCTCACCTGCTCCCTCCCCCTCTAACTCTTCCGGCATCCGATCAGCCCTAACACCCGCTCCCTCCCCCTTGTCTCCTCCAACCAACCCCAACAGGCTGGCCCCCTCCCTACCCCCCTGCTCCCTCCCAACCCCCCTTTAACATGGCTGCTAAGGCTAAGATAAAGAGCAGCCTAAGCCTTCTTCTAGGAAGCTGAGAAAAGCCCGCGTCTCTCAACTGCCGGCAGCAAGAACCCACGAATCCCCAACCACCATTCATCTTTGAACCCACCAATCCTTACCCTCCTCCCTGTTCCCGCCACAATCTTCCTGCCATCCCTGCGCCCGCCAATCAGCAACCGCCACATCCCCCTATGCGCTATAAAAAGTGTTGCACCTCCTCAATAAACAGACCTGCGCTACTCGCCTCGTCTCCGCGGTCGTCTTTCTCTGCGCCGCGTTCGTCCTCCACACCCGTCACCCCCCACTGGGGGTCCCTCAGAGGCCCCCGATCTCTCCTCACCTTATTATGAGTGATAATTTTGCATATGATTGTCAAAGAAATTTGTGTTCTTTATTGCGCCTAATTGCATATACAACTACACCACAGTTCAAATGTTTTGGGGACAGTAATCATGATTTATTCAGATTTTAATCTCATTTAGTTATGATTTTGGATTATAAAGTAGCATAAGAAATATTTGTTGAATAAATGAGGGATTGAATATTTTGTGAAGTAATCTTCCTTCTTTGACTAATTAATCACAACTTCAAAGCCACCTTAGATGTCATCTCATGGAGAGAACCTTCCCAAAATTTTCCTTACACACTGGGTAAATGTTTTCCCACATTCACTGTTGCAGTCCTGGGTCCTATATCTACCACATGATACAAAGAGTTGCAGACTATTCATATCCACTGGATGACTTCAGGGTTGGACCATGTGGAATAAGGTCGCAGTCCACAAACGTGTGCAGATAACTGGATTTTTTTAGTAATGAATAAGCATATTGAAATGACCATGCTGCCTAAGATATTAAGTTAGATACTCTGCCACCATATAAAGAGTATGAGCTCAATAAAGGAGAGTAAAGTCTGATATTATAAATTTTATTTGGAAATTATTTTAATATTTCAGAAATGTAGAATGAATGTGTACATAGAACACAATATACCATTTCATCAGACTCATTTATTGTTAATATTAATTAATATTTTTTGTAACACCATAGCTTCTCTCCTCTCAGTTTCTATCCCTCTCTCTTATGAGCATTAGTTGCCAACAGCATGACATTTATCTCTAAATATTTTCATTATGTCTTTCTGACAGAATCTCAGTGAATGCAGCATCAATAAAATATAATATTATAGAACATTTTGAATGGAGAATCAGTGTAATAATGAAGAGCTTTCCTTTAGAGGGAAATATTCTCTTTAAAAGCTATGGCAACGAGATGTGACACCGTGGCACTAGAGCCAGAGGAATATCACGTATATATGATTCTAAAATTCTCGTGTAAAGAGAAAGAAAAGAATTAGTTACTATATAAATTTACTACTTTATAGTTTCTTGAGAGACAAGACCCAAATTCAACATTTTTTTCAGAGCCCCTGCTATATCCTTATTCCTAAGACTTGTAGACTAAACGGTTTAGTACAGGCATGAGTATGGTATAAAAGAAAAATACCACCATGTCCTTTTGTGGTGTGTCGTAGGAGCTGGGGAGCATGTAGGTACAGATGGCAGCTCCATAGAACAGGATGACCACAGTCATATGGGAGGAACAGGTGGCAAAATTCTTCTTCCAGCCTTCTGCTGAGTTCATCCTATGGATGGTGAGCAGGATGAAAAAGTAAGAGCTTGAAATGACTGTCACAGGGATAAGGAGCATGACACACAGCACAGGTACATAAGTGTCTCCACAAGTGAGATGTCAGAGCAGGAGAGCTTCATTATGGCAGGGACCTCACAGAAGAAGTGATGGATCTCCCAGGATCTGCAGAAGGGGAAGGACATGATGATGGGAGTGAGCACAAAGCCATCCAATAAGCCCAAGAATCAACACCCAGATGCCAGGAGGACACAAACCCTGTGGTTCATGAGGACAGAGTAATGCAAAGGATGGCAGATGGCTACATACCGCTCATAGGCCATGCAACCAAGAAGGAAAAATTCTGAGCCTACCAGTGTTACATAGAGGAACATTTGGATCCCACTTTCAGGGACTGAGATCTTATTGTCACTCATGACTTGGTCCATGAGCATCTTGGGCACAGTGACAGAAATGTACATCAAGTCCATGAGAGACAACTGAATAATGAAAAAGTACATGGGTGTGTGGAGGTGGACATCAGAGTGTATGAGAAGGATCAAGATGGCCTTTCTAGACATGGCCATCAGGAAAATCACAAAAATGACCACATAAAGGAGAGCTGGGTGTTTAGATTGACTGAAGAGTCCCAACAGGATGAAAGCTGAGCTTCCAGTATGGTTGGCCAGCCATGTGGTGTTGTCCATGAAGTTTCACCTAAGAGCACAAAAAAGAACATTGGGGTTACGTGAATCACTCTCATGGGGATGTGCATAACTGACATGCATGCCCTCTGAGCGTTTGTGTGTTTGTGTGCGTGTTTGGGTGTCTATCCATTTGTGCTAGTAAGCAAAATTTCCACAGGCATCTTTATTATAAGATTATACATTACCTATAATTCAACAAATTAGTGTAAAAATGAGTGAATTCACAACTGTGAGTTTTAAGGATTGGTAAGGTATACTGATATTGCAAAAGTTCAGGAGCATGTGTTTCCTGATGTTATTATATATATATTAGTATGTACTGGATGATAGGATCATATTTCAGCAGTACTGGAAATTCATAGAATTCTGGATCTATGCAAACAAAAGGAATGAATGAATGAAAAACAAGATGTCATGCTCCTTATTTTAAAGTATTTTTGAAGGGAGTCAGAATTGTATTTACCTATCTGGTTTGAGGAGGCATTTGGGACCTTTAAAACACTCAGAAGTATATCCCATATAGAAAGCATTCAGGAAATAACTGAAAACTTATTTGGAGCAAATCCTTACCAAATGTTTGACACCTCTTCTGATATATCTACCAGGACTATTAGGCTTAACCTTAATGTGTGGTGAAGATTAAAGAGGTAAAATAGTGAACATATTCAGAACATTACTAATCACAGATATGCAGTCACATATACTGTTAGTGTAGTGAGTTAATATCCAATCAAATTACAGTATAGAACTTATATAAGAGTGGATTCTCACTCTTATTCTCTTATGATAGAAGTTCTCCAGTTTCAATATCTTATTCATAGATGTAAGAATTTGGAATTGGTCATTTTTATAGTTCCATAAAATGTATTCTTTTTTAAAAAATTTATAGTCCTTTGTTAGGCTTAATGGAGAATTCCCTCACATTTCTGTGTAATACATGCTTCTCTAAGTTGAATTTCATCCCCATAAATATCCACCTTTTCTCCATACATCAGTGATTAGGGGACTAATATTTAGGGAGTCACTGAGTTTACCGCCAGGATTTTAGTTGTTTTGAAACACTGTTTGTTTTATTAATCACTACAAACAATTTTTTATGGAAACTGGGATGCAGAGAGGGAAGATGAACAACACTGAGATATCTCTGACTCCATTTCACTGCTTTCCTGCTCTCTGTTACTGCTTACAGTCTGTCACTGTGTCAGACACTGAAGACAATTAAAAGATTAATGTAAACTTGATTACATTTAAAGACACAGTGGTTCTATTCCAAGAAAAAATATAAATGTGCTTTAAAGTAGAATTGAAATAGACTACAAAATAAGAAAAAGAAATCGATCAAATAGATCAAACAGAATTTATGAATAGAATCATAAATATAATCTTCCACATTTTCTAAGGAGATTCATTCTGTGTTATTGATTTCCCAAATATTAATTGTTTATCATAAAAGTCCTTAACAACAGAAAGGCAATACAGCTCCTCTTTGGCAAAAGTGGTGAGGATGCAGGGATATTTGAGAATGAATTTGGAAGAGTTCCTAATACATTCTATACAGTACTTGCAGTAATTTAAAGACTAATTATGATATTCAGCTCATTAACAGTCCTATGTTCTGGTGTGCTAATGCAGTAGGCAACACTTAAAATGAATTTAATGTCATGAAACATATATCCACATTATCTCTGATACAATACATAAACTGAATAAAATCTTTCTAACAAGTATCACCCTCATTTGAAGATGGAAACTGGACTTGGAGCACAATTTCAACAGTATGATAAACTGCAAAACACACCTGCTGCTCTAGTCTATATCTGTGACTGAAAGCAGGATAGCTGCAGTGACTGGTTTTAATTGAGACCTCAGAGCTCTCTGCAAAATGTAGGAAGAAATGGGATGTCGGGAAGAACACCAGGGGGCAAGGGGGTTGGTGCTGGGATATCTCTGCATCATTTGTTTTGAGGTCACTGTCATCAAGCCTATTTAATAGTCAACCCTGGACACCAGACAGATGACAGAATGCCATGTCTGGACCACAGCCAGTAACTGGCCTACCTGATCACTATTCTTCATAATTCAATTGCTTGTTTACTGTCAGCAGCTTAGTGGATACTTAACTAGAGATCATCAATAGTGCTGTAATTGTTTAATAATTACAAGTCCAAAGCTTTAATTGGAGCTTGTTACATGTCAAAATTTTCCCATTACTTTTACTACAATTACACTACCTAAAAAGTCTATGATGTATTGACTCTTACTTTAGTTCTTCTTTTGCAGATTAGAAAATCCAGGTTGTCATTTGCTCAGACTGAGGTCACCCAACTAGCTTATAGAGGATTCAAATTTCATCCAGGTGTAGTGTCCAGAACCTGTATCACTGACTTGGTTCTTTCAGGGACAGGATCTTACCTCCGTAGTCTTCAATTTAGGTCTTAAGGATCCCAATGTCAATTCATTCAGGTAAACATTAATATTATCCAGACTTTTGTTTCCTGTGGTTTTTTAAAACCATCAGCGATAACTCTACTTGAAATAGCATAAGTTGTTCTGGCTCTGGAAAATTTTAGTCTTGGGAAAATAACCACATCATGCAAAAATATAAGAATATAAATTCATTTGTTCATAAATAATTAGAAATTAAAAACCCACTTCCTTGTATGTTATGGTAAATAATTGTTATATAAAGAGATTCAAAGAAGAAAATACATTTACTATTCACCTTAAAATTAGATCACAGGTAAAAATAAATGAGATATTGTCAATAACCTACATGAAGCTGTGAGCCTCATCTGGATGAACAAATGGAGTGTGGCTGCAGTTAAGTGATTTTGTCCTCAAAAATAAATAAAAGTGAAAATTGGAGGAGATATTGTAAATAACCTACATGAGGCTGTGAGCCTCATCCAGATGCTTAAATGGAGTGTGGCTGCAGTTAAGTATAGAAGAGAAAGGACAAAAGTGACATCATCTGTCCTCTCTGCTCAATAAGGGAGTAGATAAAAGTTTTCAATTCATACATTCCCTCTGGACCTTTGAAGCAGAAAGCGATTGAGATGGATAAATAATTAATAGATATGTCCATTGCATTTTTCTGGTTTTCATCTCAAGTTTTTCTTTTTTTTTTTAATTTTTAAAAGATATTTAGATTACATAAATGGTACATACAAAATTTAGGGGATTCCCATATGCCCTGCTCCCCACACCACCCACATTTACCCACATTAACAACATCTTTCATTAGTGTGGTACATTCATTGCAATTGATGAACACATTTTTGAGCATTGCCACTAAGCATGGATTATAATTTGCATTGTAGTTTACACCCTCTCCCACACAATTCTGTAGGTTATGGCAAGATATATAATGGCCTGTACCTGTCAGTGTGATGTTATTCAGGACAATTCCCAAGTCCCAAAAATGCCCCTGTATTACACCTGTTTTCCCTTTCCCTGACCTCAGAACCTCCATTGGCCACTGCCTCCACATCAATAATATGTTTTTCCACTGCTGGAATCACAATAAGTCTATACCAATAAGTTCACTCTAATCCATAGTTCATTCCCCAATCTTGAGGATTCTGGGATGGAGAATCCTAATTGAGATTAGGATTGAGAGAGGGCTTCAGTCCCATATGGCCAATGGATGGGACTCTCTTGCTTGCAGTTGTAAATGTAGATGCTCTCGGTTCCTTGGTATGGTTGTTGTCCATCATCACCTTCTTGTTAGTTGTCCTGGGTGAGTCAAATGAACTGGAGAGTAGGTGTTGCAAATCTGTTGAGGTTCAGAGCCCAGCAGGCACATGGACAGCCCAAAGATTCAAGTCTTTTGGATATATACCCACCAATTCTAGCAACAACTATAAGTTCAAATATATGGGACAGAGGAGCCACAACTGAGTCCAGAACACAACTGAGTCCAATTTTGTCACACTGGGGAGCACAAACCCTGAAGTAGGACCCACTGGCAAGGCACCATAATCATGAGCTCTCTGCCTTGACCATAGTGCCTGGATGTCTCCAGAGCCCTCAGGAGCCCAGATATTTGGGGGTATCTAATTTGACAGTCAATGATATCCTGCTGAGATGTACATAAGTGTAACTTGTGGAATAACCTCCTGACACACTTTGAAGTCTTTTATCCATATAAACTCATTTGTCTTTATCTATTCCCCCTTTTGGTCAAGGTCTTTTTCCAGCTGCATTGCTAGTTGGTGCTTGGTAGTAATCCCTCAGTGCTAGGGAGGCTTATCACTGGGAGTCATGTCCCACATTTGGGGGAAGTTATTGCATTTATATACTGAGTTCAACTTAGAGAGAGACCTTATTTGAGCAACAAGGAGGCTCTCAGTAACGTCAAACCTTTCTTTATCTCCTTTTATTGTTAAAATCAATGCCAATGGAATCTTAACCAATATTGAAAATAATCTCAAATCTCAACATCATCAATAAAATCTTATCTACAAATATTTTAGTTCATATGCAGCATTTTTCACTTTATCAATATTTTCATATATAGGTATGTATTTTGTATTCATATAAACATGCACATTTATATGTGTGTGTGTATATATATATATATATATATATATATACACTCTTCTACTTAATCTTCTCAAATTTTTTGCGAGATACTGTTTTCTTATCATCCTTCACAGCTAAGAAACTGAAATTCTGGGTTCAATTAGTATCTTGAACTCACCACACCTTATCAGGACTCTGGTCAAGACAAGAAATTAGTTATCTACTTCACATCTTCTTCTCTGTCACTTTTCATTATGATATTGAACATCATCTTTCTTCTATCACTCACAATCTATATTGATTTGTTTTTCATTTAATTTCCATTGTGCTTTTATTCCATGTTAATATGTTAATTTTAGAAAAGTTTAAAAATCAAAATTTGAACACAAAAAAGTATTAAACCAACAATAATATAATCATCCAGACAAGAACACTCTTTGATATCTTGTCTAAAAATATTCATTTAGTGCCTACCACATCCCACTGCAAGTTCTTGGGATAAAAGAGGGAACAGGATAGAAGCAGTTCCTCACCCTCATGGAAATTGCAGTGAAAATCTACCCTAATTTTTATTTATTTGTATATTTTGGATCCATTTATTCATTTTCCCAACTGAGTTAAATGTATCTGAAATCATGGATTTTCATGATAGTTTTGGTACAATGTTGTTTTCACTGGGTCAGGAATACCCTTGTCTGCTGCAGCCTCAGCTGAAGCACAAAAGTTTCAACCTGCAGTCAGTATTTCCTCAGTTCTTTGCCAACTACTTTCTTGTGAAGCTCTGAGAGTGGGAGGCACTCGGTAGATACTGGAGGGCAGGTGGAAGAAACAAATTTGTTCTGCTTTTGCTGCTTCTGGTGATGGGCTTTGGTAAATGCCATTGCAGTTCTGGTCAAAGGGGACCATGTAGGACATATAGGGCCTAACAATCCAAAGGCAGATTGAGCTGCAGTGATGCAACATGGGGTATCTTGAAGGCTGCCTTCAAAATGGGTGGGTTCCAGTAACAGGCCTAGGAGGTGTAGCATCCACATCAGCTCAGCAATGAGAGACATGTGGGGCTCCCAAAGTGACTATGCTTTGAATAACAACACTCCTTTCCCTTGCTTCTCTAGTTTTCTCTTTCAGACATTTTAAAACCTCTATTGAGGTTTTAAACACTCTTCTACATTAAATTCCCTGTGTTTGAAATGATTAAAGTGTGTTTATACTACAGTAAACAGACCACTGAATTTAAAATTATATCAAATTAAATATAGCCCTTCCCATTATATGATATTTACATTTTGATTAAATCTCAAAATTAGAAATTATGCTGAATTAAAAATATTTATATAAAAATCACTTTCTGGATGCATTTTTCCCAAAGATAACTTATGGCAAGGATAAAAAACTTTTCAAGTATCTTAGTATACAACACTGAGTTGTATTTACAAAAGCCTCCTTATAATGTGCTACAATGTCAAACTTCATCTGCAATAGCATTGAACTTTATTTGTTCTTCCATCTTTGAAAAAATTTTAAGTACATAATAATTTATGTTGTCTTTCTGGATAACCAGTATATTTATATGACTTTTTATGTATATATATATATAACTGCTTTTATGAAATGTTTTATCTTTTACACATTTTTCTGTTGGGAACTTTTCCGATTTTTAAAAACTGCATGTTAAGAATGGTAACAAATGGAAAGCAATAGTTCTAATTTTTTTAAGTTTTGATATTTTATGCCCCTGTAATTTGAAAAATATTTTGTTTAAAATATTAATTTTTATTATTTATTCCATTGCTTGTGTACTCAGAATATACTCACACATTTTACATTGAATGAGTATGAAGTTTATTTTGTACATTAACTTTAGTACAGTAGATACTTACTTGGTGATGTAGTATACCATGTATTTCTAACATGACTGCTTTCAAAAAGATATGTAATGGCCTGTATCTGTCATTGCAATGTCATTCAGGAAAATTCCCAAGTCACCAAAATACCCCCATATTTCACCTGCCCACAAAACTTCTATTGGCCACTGCCTCCACATAAATGATATAGTTTCTTCCATTGCTAGAATCACAATAAATCTATAATACAATACCAGTAAGTCTACCGAAGTCCATAGTTCCTTCCTCAATCCTGAGGATTCTGGGATGGTGTTGTCCACTCCACCTTGAATTGAGAGAAGGCTTTGATTCCATGGGGCAGATGGATGGGACTTTCTTGCTTGCAGTTGTAGACTCTCCGTTCCTTGGGCTAGTCGTTGTCCATCATCATCTCCTTGTTAGTTGTCCTGGGTGAGTCCAATGAACTGGAAAATAGTTACTGCAACTCTGTTGAATTTCAGGGCCCAGCGGGCATATGGACAGCCCAGAAATTAAAGTCTTTGGACATACACCTACCAATTCCAGCACCAACTATAGGTTCAAATAGAAGGGACAGAAGAGGCGTGTGTAGAGAAGTCACAACTGAATCCAATTCTGTCACACTCGGGAGCACAAACTCCAAAGTAGGGCCCACTGGCAAGGCACCAAACTCTGCCATGGCCATAGGTCCTGGGTGTCTCCAGAGCCCTCAGGATCCCCACTATTTGGGGTAGTATCTACAATAGGCCTTCTATGAGATCTTGCTGAGACATGCATAAGCGTTACCTCTCTGATGACCTCCCGACTCACTTTGAAGTCTTTTATCCATAAACACTCATTTGTCTTTACCTTTTCCTCCTTTTATTCAAGGTCTTTTTCCAGTTGTATCATCAGCCAGTGCTTGATAATAATCCTTTGGTGCCAGGGAGGCTCATCAATGACAGATATGGGCTATTACATATCTTGCCATAACCTATGAAATTGTCCAGGAAAGAGTGTAAACTACTATGTAAACCATAATCCATGCTTAGCAGCAATACTCTAAAATGATTTCATCAATTGTAACGAATGTACCACATTAATGAAAAATGTTGTTAATGTGGGAATATTTAGGAGGTGTAGGAAGTGGAGCATATGGGAATCCCCTATATTTTTATGTAACATTTATGTAATCTAAATGCCTTTTTAAAATATATATATAAAAAGAGACTAACTTCAAATGTTGACTGATCCCTTCTTTCATACATTTATTCACTCAAAAATTTATTCATTTCCAATTACGGGCTAGCCGGTATTTTACAATCATAATCATGAAACAAAGAATCTATCATCATAGAGATTATATTCTAGTGTCAAATAAAGACAATAACTAACAAATATGCATTATAATATTGAGTGTTAATAAGTACAATTACTAAAAATATAGGCAGGGTGAGGTAATGGAGAATGATTTTAGAAATTATTTTTGGCCAGGTGATTAATGGTAACACTCAATATTACAATGAGTTTTTTTTTTTTTTTTTGGTATGGTAACATTTGGACAAACCCTTGAGAGTAACAAGGGAGACAGGCATTAAAACATCTGGGCACTGATGCTTTAGCAGGGTGGACAGGTAAAGGCCTTGACACCAAATGTAATTTACCAGGTTTGTGAAGCAGAAGGAAGATGATAACCCTGTTGAGTGGGTGTTGGGTTGGGAGGTCTTAGTGAGAAAATTGGAGAGATGGCATGAGGTTAGAGTTGGAGTGAAGAGGCTGGTTCTACAGGATCTTGGGGGGACATGTAAGGACCAGGCATCAGTCTGCCAAAGGGATGCCAATGCAAAGTACCAGAAATCTGTTGAATTTATAAAGGGTATTTATTTGGGATAAAAGCTTACAGTCCCATGACTGTGGAAAACCCAACTCAAGTTACCATAAGAGGTAATTTCCCACCAAAGTCAGCTGCCACGTGTTGAAGCAATATGGCAGGTAATCTCTGCTGGATTTCAGCCTCTTCCTCTGAGGCTTCATGGGTCCAACTTTTTCCCAGTCTCAGCTGTAGGCTGGCATAGGTCTTCTCTCTTAGGGCTTCCTCTCTTTCCTGACATAGGGCTCATTTATTTCTGTGCCTTCTATATCAGTCTCAGCTATTCTGTTCTCTTCCCATGGTTAGCTGTAAACTATCAGACAAAAGGCTCATCTCTCCTCAAGGCCCAAGGATCAAAAATGACAGAGCTCTCTCCCTTCCTGTGTGTCTATCTTGAGTGAATTTCCATTTTATATCAGATGAACCAAGGGGGTGGTGACTCAACCTGAGTCACTGCCTACTGACATAGTAGAATCAAAGAAAGCCCTGAAAGCAATTGTAAGAGGTAACCTAATCAAGGGCACCTTAACTGAATCCCATATAACCAAAGGTATCATATCAAGAGGAATAGATTAGTTTAAAAACATAATCTTTCCGTTTTTGGGATTCACAAAAATAATCTCAAACTGTCACAGACCAGGAACAATAGAGGGTAGCTAGAGACACTGTTTTAAAAAGGGATATAAAATTATACCAGAGCATTCAATGAAGTTATATTAACTTCATTAAGAAAAAAAAGGAAATCATAGCCAATTATTGGTCCCTTTCTTCTTTTTTATTTCATTTATTTTTAGAAAGCTTTAGATTACATAAAAATATAGGGGATTCCCACATAGCCCATACTCTTCCCCTCCCACAATTTCCCTCATTAGAAACATCTTTCATTAGTGTGGTAGATTTGTTACAATTGATGAACACATATTGAAGCATTGCCTCTAACCATGGTCTAGAGTTTGCATTGTAGATTACGCTTTGCCCCACACAATTTTATAGATTTTGATAAAATGTCTAAAGGCCTGCATCCATGATTGCAATGTCCAATATCCTCCAAATGTCAAATGTTATACCTATTCTTCCCTCTCCTTCCCCTCAGAAACTCTGGTGGCCATTGACTTTATAACAATGATACTAGTTCTTCCATTGCTAGAATAATAATAAATCTATTTAGTCCACAGTTCCATACCCCCTTATGTTTGTTCATTCCTCAATCTTGAGGATTTGAGGTTGGTGAGGCCCACTCTGTCTCTGATTGAGAGGGTCTTCGATTTGATGGGACAGAGGGATGGAACTGTCTTGCTTGAGCTGTGTATACTCTCTGTTTTATGGGGTGGACATTGTCCATCATCCTCCTTTTGTTAGTTATACTGGTTGAATCCAATGAACTGGAGAGTAGCTGTTTCAACTCCCCCTCTCCCACTCTCCCATATTAATAACATTTTACATATTTTTGGACATTTGTTACAATTGATTTACAAATATTCAGGCATTGCTGCTAACCATGGTCAATGGTTTGCATTATGGCTTATATTTTTCACCATACACTTTTATAGGTTTTGACAAAATTTAAAATGACTTGTATCCATCATTGCAAGATCATACAGAACAATTCCAATTTCCTATGTTCCTTCTATTCTATTCTAACCTCCCGCTTAATTAGGCACTGCTTATGTACTCAAGAGATCCTTGCCCCTCTAATGGAGAATATAGCAGAACTCCTCATGATGAGAATTTATTATTTTCTTGTTTATTTTGTGGGTTTCCATTCACTCAGATAACACTTTGACATAATCCATGGAAGCATGCCCTAGGTGCACCCTATCCCACATATCCCCCCAATCCAATGCCCTGCAGCAGGAACCCTCCCCTGCCATATTTTCCAAAAGAACATTTCCACCATTGTAACTTTAAACACCGACATACAAATCCCCAGAATTCACCTGTGCATACCTCTAGCCCTCCCCCCACTTCCATGGATAGTTCAACCCAAGCCCCACCCTACTTCCCCTCAAATCCCAGCACTGTCAAACCCAATCACATCTCTTCACCACTATCACTGTCATCCACTGCCCAACCGCTGCCTTATACCTTATCATAGATTTTGCCCATACTGAGCATCTGATCACCACCTTCTCCGCCTATGTGTGTCCTGATAACCTGTCTTCCACATTCTAGCTTTGTGAGTCTGTTCAATTTGCTTAAGTCATATCAGTGAGGTCATGAAATATTTGCCCTTCAGTGACTTGCTTACTTCACTCAACATAAGGTCTTTAAGATTCATCCATGTTGTCCCATGTGTCGAAACTTAATTCCTTCTTACAGCTGAGTAATATTCCTTTGTACATATATACCATTTTACTTATCCATTCATCTGTTGATGGACACTAGTTTTGATTTTAACTTTTGGCAATAGTGAATAATTCTGCTATAAACATTGATGTGCATATAGCTGTTCATAGTCCTGCTTATAATTCTTTGGGGTACATACCCAGAAGTGAGATTGCTGGATCATATGACACTTCTATAGTTAGCTTACTGAGGAGCTACCAAACTGTCCTCCACAATGGCTGCACTATTCCACATTCTGAACAGCAGTGGCCAACAGTTTCCATTCCTCCACATCCTTTCCAAAACTTGTAATTCTGTTTGTTTTTTTTTTAATAACCACCAGCCTAGTAAGAAGATATATCATAGTAGTTTTGATTTGCATTTCCCTAATATCTAGTAATGCTGAGCATCTTTTCATCTGCTTTATAGCAATTTGTATTTCTTCTTTGGAGAATTGTCTATTCAAATCACTTGACCTTTTTAAAAATGGATTGTTTCTCTTTTCATTTTTTAGATATAGGATTTCTTCATACATACTGGATATTAGGCCCTTATCAGATAAATGGTTAGCAAATATTTGAATAGGCTGAGTTTTCACTTCTTGACAAAATTCTTTGAAGCACATAAGTACTTAATTAATTAATTAATTTGTTTGTTTGTTTGTTTTAAAGGAACTTTATATACTATTACATAAATGTAACATAAAAAATATAGGGGATTCCCATATGCCCCACTCCCTACCCCTTCCACACTTTCCCACATTAACAATATCCTTCATTAGTGTGGTACATTTATTACAATTGATGAACACATATTGAAGCATTGCCATTAACTGTGGATTATAGTTTACATTATAGTTTACACTCTGTCCCACACAATTGTGTAAGTTATGACAAAATATATAATGGCCTGTATCCGTCATTGCAATGTCATGCAGGACAATTCCAATGTCCCAAAATGCTTCCATATTACACTTGTTTTTTCCTCTCCCTCCCCTTCAGAATCTCCAGTGGCCACTGCCTCCACATCAATGATAAAAGTTCTTCCATTCCTAGAATAACAATAAGTCTACAGTAGAATAATAGCAAGTCTACTTTTGTCCATTGTTCATTCTCCAATCTTGATGATTTTGGGATGGTGATGCTCACTCTACCTCTAATAGTGAGGCGGCTTAGGTCCCATGGGACAGATGGATGGAACTATCTTGCTTACAGTTGCAGACATTCTCTGTTCCTTGGGATGGACATTGTCCACCATCATCTCCTAGTTGGTTGTCCTAGGTAAGGCAACAAGAGCAAATTTAGTATAAGCCTTTATGTTTTGACACATCAAATTCTGCCTGCAAAACAATTTTTCAAATAAACCTTGCCTCACCAAAAACAAAAAAAAAAGAATGAAGACAAATATTTGAGCTAGTGCTGTAGAGACAATTCTGTGGCTTGGATGAGAGTGATGCTGATGGCAGAGGTGAGTATTGTAGCACTGCTTAATGCACTGAGGACTACTGGACTGGGCAGGTTTGGACAGCTAAATTAGAACATCAATTTGGGCCTAAACTTTCAAGTAGATATCGATGTGACTGCGAAGCAGAGCCATTGGCTAAATGGGTCAGGATTTGAGGGCTGAAAGCATGAGTTTAAGGACAAGCAATGGATGGATGAAGCAATGGGGATGCATAAGGAAGGAGTACCTATATCTTATATGGGAAGCAATGCAAATGAGGGTAGGATTTTATATCATCTCTTCTATTCCAATGATTACATAATACCTTTAAACATACCTTTGGATGTACCTTAATTAACTGAACATAATGCACTTGATTTTCATCTAAATTGTATGTTATATGTATCAGTGTATCTTTCCCTTTTACTGCTGAATGGTATTCCATTTTGTAGATGAATCATAATTTGTTTAGGCAATCCCAACTTGAAAGACATTTTCACAGTTTTTGGATTAGGGATTGATGTATATTTGCATATGTTCTGAT
>JAQZBX010027509.1:15487-28430 GCA_029593785.1 Cabassous unicinctus | reverse complement strand
CTACCTCTCACCTAGACTTTGGCAACAGGCAGAGCTGGGCTCTAGTTCCAGGCCTTCCTCACTAGAGTCATCCTCCTTAAGAGAACGGAGTTAATTTTTTTTACTAAAGTGACTTCTTTGGTCAAATATTGTAAATAGCCATATAGGAACTACCAAATAAAGTCTGATATATCCTTAAACAGGTATTAAAAAAAACTCAATGACTGCTTCAATTTATCCTACCAAACTTATCTCCTATTTCTAAACTATTTTTGTTTGTTTGATGGCTTATAACTGCTTTTCTTTCTTGGGTCAATCCTTCAATATGCATTGAATGTTTCCACTCTCTTGGTTTTGTCTATTCTATTCCTTTTACCTCAAATGCTGTCACCATCATATTTCTCTATCAAAATTCAGCTTATTTCTCATAATCAGCTAAAAGGCTGCCTCTTAGAAGCCTTAGCTGATCACCCAAACTAAAAGTCATCTAACCCCCCATAAAACGCCTGAATTTCCTTGTCTTATCACCTGTAGTAGATAGATACAGGTATACACAGGCTATCTCCCCCACCCCATCACCAATACAGTGCCTTGCTCATTGTACACTGGAGAGGATGAGAGCAAACACAGAACACGAACCCCTGCCCCACAGCCAATTCCCACCTGGAACATCAGGTTTAATCCTGCTTCTTATTAGTGAAGAGAGGTGGGGCGACTGATGGCTGAGAGGGTCATTATTATGCACTGGGGTGGCTCCCACAAGCTTAATTACTGAATTATTTGTGTAATTATTTTACAATGTCCACTCTTCCTACTAAACTACGAGTCTTCTGAGGGCAAGGACTACATCTGTCCTGTTCACTACTGTGCCCCCGAGTCCACTGCAGTGTCTGACACATGGCAGGTAGTCAATAAATATTTGTAGGGAAAAAAAACGAGTGAAGGGAGGGAAAGGAAAAAGAAAGGGAGACTTAAGGTCTTTGAAGATTAGGTTGCATTCAGAAAGGCAGTCTGACCGTGGTCTACCAAGGCTATCTTTATATTTACATTGCCTGGCTTGAAAGCCAAGCTTTCTTGTCAATATGGCCAAATTGGTTGTAATAACATGTCTGTTGTGGAATAGAACTTAAATATGTAAAAGGAAAAGTAAACAAGGTCGACAACATGTGTTTTACTTGCAATTGAGTTCTGATTTAAACCTGGTCAAGATTTTAATAGGACACCACTTGCCAAACAAATACAGAAAAAGAGCTTAATATGCTAAATATAAGCATTACACTTATATAAATATTATTTTGTGAATAAAATATTCATTAAGTTACATGATATATGGTTTAAAGAACCAGGAAATCTGTCTTTCCGTATTATATTAACATTTATACCCACGAGACATTGAGAAACAGGTAGAGAAGCTCACACAACCACTTCTGACCAAAATACAAACCAGGCTATATTTCTGTGTGTACAAAGCACATTTATCTCATTCAACACGATTTACTTAGGTATCTCATGATTTTTCTGTGGAAACACTAACTCTGAATTCACATATAAACTTCAGAAAAATAAAAATAAATGACAGAGATAAAGATCCCTCTGAAATAAGTAAGAGTAGATGTGAACATGCTGCACATATTTAAAGGAAACAATAAACACCGAGAAAACAAATGACATACCTCTTTGATTTGTGTGTCATGCTAATTGACTTAATTCAGTTTACATGCCTAGCTCTCCTAAAACATGCTGGAGAAATAAAATACTTTCTAAAAGATATACTAATAAATTGCAATGTCTGCAAGATCTTAAACAACTACATACAAGTTCTATATTATAAGTGCTATATTTATTATTTATTTTGCCTAGATGACTTTATCTGTTCATCCTTTGGAATAGAGAAAACCTTCAGGCAACTCTGCATGAAAGAAAGCATCCCTCAACCTGCGGTAACTTTTCAGAGAACACATGGGATACAATATTGCACCTTAAATCACAGTGTTATGTAAAGAAAAGAAAATCACAACTTTAAGGAAAATTGAGAAAGCACTTACTTAAAAAGGCATGATTAAATCCTCACAATGGTGGGAGGTCCATTGAACTAAGACAACTGAAGATGTGGTCTCTCTTCAAAGTTGTAAGTTTAACTGCAAGATTAGCTACAAAATCGTCCCTAGTGTAGACTCTCTTTGGGGAGGACAAAGCAACAGCCCAGCCCAGCCTCAATCTCCTGCCTGTGGAAAATCACTCACTCCTCATATGCCATTGTAGGTTAAAAAAATGAATGCCCAAGACAGGATTAGATCCCCAACACTCAATCAAACTGAAAATCAAATACAGCCACAGAAAATTGAACTTTCCCTCAGTAGGAGTGAAAGTTCTCTGTAGGTCTCACAAAGGAAAATCATTTCTTCTGCACTCTCACTATTGACCTCGGTACATTGCCTGTGAGGCACCTGCCTTGTACTTTGCCTTGGAAAATGATGGCCATTCTCCCTTAAGTGAGAATCACTAACTAAAACTGAATTGTGCCATTATATTAAAAATTCCGATTTGAAGTAGCAGCACCATGCTTAGTCAAGGCTAAGAGTATGTTCGTGCAATATAGCTTGTAATTTGCAAAACTTATTCGTCACAGAAATTTTAAAGCATATATGAATGAGACAAATGGTCAGTTCACTTCCCGAATATAAATCACCCTATTATTTAAAACCACGTATATTGTGAAAAGGATCCAGAGTGACGATAAACAGTAATGGCCTTTAATATCTCATTTCATTTTAACTCCCTTGGATACAAATTTTCACGTTACCTACAGAACCTGTGAAACAGAAGGGGAAAAATACCTCCTTACTTCAGTAAACTTTTCAAAATTAGAAAGGAAATGAAAGTCAAGGTTTCCTTATTTCTTTTTGCCTAAAATTAACATTAAAACATAGAGCAACTGTTCCTTGTGCTGTTTACAATATATTTCAAAAGAAAACCTAAAGTTTTGGCAAAGGATTCACATCAAGCCTGAGAAATTAGCTCCGATGATGATTACTTTAGAAGTCTTGTCATTATGAAGAAAATAAAACCTGCTTTTCTCTCAAGTGAAAGATGAAGTTATTTTAATTTTTAAAAATATAGTTCTCTACCAGAATCAGAAGGCCATGCATTACTTACCATGTCATTCCTCTCTGTGCTTTTCAGCATTGGGAGTTAGGTGTTTAATGCTGACCACACCCGTAACATGATCTACAGACTCTCTCAGCCAATAAACAAATATGCTTATGTGACTGGATATCCTTTGACACTCTAATTATTGCTCTGATGACCCTCAGTGGGTGGCCCCTGACTGGATATTGGATGTGACAGCATTTAGACAATGAATGGAATTTTTCAGCAGTTAACTCAGGAATTACTCACCTTTTATATTTTATAAAATATTTATCATAAGAAATAAATACATTAACACCCATCCTAGCCCATGCTTGTGCTCTACAATCACAGATTTTGAGTCTGAGATTAGGGAGGAAAGGTTAGAGAGAAACAGACAATGACTACACATAATTAACTACATCACAAAGTCACAGTTACAACTACACAACCATGAATGCACCTTGGAAATAGTCTGGGATTATATAACTATGGAGAGTATAATGATCTTTTCAATCAAGAAGGCAAAACGTGTGAAGAATCAAGGAACATGTTTATAATTTCACCCTAGTCCAAAGCACTAATAAATAGTAGTGCTTCCACAAGGAATCTGGTAGCTGAAACCCAGAAAAACACCTTAGGAAAGATTAACTACTAAGAAGGGGTTTTTACCCAAATAACAGATAACAGAACACACTCTGATAATATCTTAAATCATCAGTTGTCAGAGGACTATAACCGACTATCTTATTTGATATTCATAAAAACCCCAGGAAATAGGAAAGCAGGTATTATTATACCCATTTATTATCCCCATTTTGTAGGCAAGAAGAAACCAATCACAATGGCTACATTCACTGAGTGCTTGCTATACGCCAGGTGCCAGGCTGAGTGTGATCTGTGCATTAACTTATTTAATTCTCCCAACAACCACAAAGGTTAGTTGTATCATATTTCCCAACTTACTGATAAGGAATCCGAGAGGAGGATGGTAAAGTCACCTGCAATAGGACACACACAGGGTATGTGAAGAACGAGACCTAGAGATTTGGTTCTTCTGAAAAGTTCTGGAGCTTTCAGTCACCTCACACTGCCACAGCCCGAGAGGCCCTTAGCATCCCCTCCTTCCCATATCATCTTATTTTGCACTTAGCCAGCAAGCAAAACGAATTACCAAGTTTAGTTACTGAGGTTTAAAAACAGCTAGTAGTTTCTGAATAGCTCCTGTGGTTCTTTACCGTGCTGCCCATAGCATAACTTTAGGGGCCTCTTCACATTGGATTCTATGTGAATAGTGCTTCCTGGAGTTGTATGACATGCTGGCCACAGCCTTTTAAAGAAACAGCAGGGAAGCAGATGTGGCTCAAGTGATTGGGCTCCCGTCCACCATATAGGAGGTCCAGGGTTCGATTCCCGGGGCCTCCTGGTGAAGGCAAGCTGGCCTGTGTGGTGAGCTGGCCTGCACAGAAGTGCTGGCCCACGTGGAGAGCTGGCACAATATGATGCAACAAAAAGAGACACAGAGGAAAGACAATAGGAGACACCGCAGACCAGGGAGCTGAGGTGGCACAAGAGATTGAGCACCTCTCTTCCACTCTGGAAGGTCCCAGGATTGGTTCCTGGTACTGCCTAAAGAGAGGGCAAGCAGACACAGAAGAACATACAGAGAATAGACATAGAGAGCAGACAGCGAGTGCAAAAACAATGGCGGGGGAGGGGGGAGCGGCATTGAGAAATAAACAAATAAATAAATCTCTTTAAAAAAATAAAGAAACAGCAAGTTAGGACAATGTAGATGAGATACTTTCAAAAGTTAATTTTAAAATTAGGCAATATATGCACATGGTACAACATTCAAAAGGCACAAAAGATCATATAATGAGAAAAAGCAACTCAGTTTCTCCCTTGGGGGGCACTTACTATTATCAAATTCTTGTGGCTCCTTCTAGAGATATTTCATGCTTAAAGAAGCATAAATATATTTTAAATTAATATTTTAAGGACCTTTTTAATGTAGGAAAAAATTTAAACTTTTTTTGACATTAAAGTTACAGCATAAAACTGCTAAAGTCTTTAAAAGAAATTTATGATTTGCAACAATGAAATTATATGGATACTTATTTTTTAAACTTTCACTTAGCACAGAAATTCCAAGAAAGGAAATAGTACAATATAAGACAATATAACTGATAGCTCTAAGACAAAGGAAAAAGCATGTTAATAAAAAGTCCATATGTGCGAGACTAATGGTGACCCCAGCCAAGGATGGCACCTGTTCCAATCTTGTCCAGCAGTTACCTGATGGTAGTTGTCAGGATCAACTTCAGTGTTAAGAGAGCTGACTGGGAAAGGAAGGATGGTTAGAGTAAGAGAGAAAGGAACTAGTTCTTCTCAAAGGAAAGGAAACAGCCTTCCTCATCCCTACCACCAAATCCAACCATAACGAGTTAAACAGAATGGAGTAGAGATTTCTCTGAAGTCTGAAGCTTGCCATGCACATAGTCTCTTTCTTAGGAAGGCTGAGTTGACCCTATCATCCTGACCAAGGGTGAAAGAATCTGGACAGGGGTATCTGACTCAAAGGCAAGCAGCCCTCTAAAGTCTGGATGATGACTTAGAGATGACTTGGCTGCTTGAGAGTAAGTGAAGAATGACTCAGAGGTAACAAATTCCTCTTATGGGGAGGGTGAATGCGAGACAGAGAAAGAGAGTGAGTCAACAGTTTGGTGTGGGAACAAAAGCCAGAGATCACAAACTGGGAAGGCAGCAGGAGAAACCATGAGTGAGCAGAGCATATAAGGTGTCAAAAGCAAAATGATGCCAGTCAGCAGAAATAGAAGCAGTAGAAGCAGAGCCAGGAGCAGCTGAGTGACCATGGCATTGGCGGAATACCTGACAGGTGATAGCAAGCATCTGCTCCTCTGGCACTAAGACATCAGGTCTGAAAAACAATTGGTATCCCAAAACGATGTTCCACTTCTCTATGAGGTTTGCCAGAATAGTGGTTGTGGTTGAGACTTACTCCTGGTCCTTCTTCTTCTCGTATATTCTAAAACAAACTTCCATTAATGTGGGAGGTAGGCTGTTACATTGGTGGCCCCTTATGAAGCTCTCCTCCCAGTATCCATTCCCTTATGTGTCTCTTCCCATAACATCTCTGGGCTTGACTAATGTGACTTGCTTTTGCCAATGGGACGTTAGCAAGTATTATACAAGCAGAGGCATGATAAGTATTTGTACACTGGGGCTAGTCCTCTTGTAATGTTCCCTCCAGGGAGCTCAAACTAGACTACTAAATGATGAGAGGTCAGTGGAAAGAGACCCTGGAAGATGAAAGCCCATCTTGGACTTTCTGACCCAGCTGAGTTCCCAGCTGAATGCACCTGGGTGACCTCAGTTGCATGATATGCAAGAGAAGAACAATTCTGTCAACCTTCAGAATTATGAGAAATAATAAATCATTATTATTTTAAGCCACAAAGTTTTGGGGAGGGTTGTTACACAGCAATAGATAACTGAAACAATTAACTAAGTAAACTGAGATTGGCTCTATTTCTTACAATCTGAAAGATCCTAATATATACATTTAGAAGGATTGATAACCCAAGTACAGAGGTCCCCTTGCAAGATTATAGTTAGAACTATAGGAATTCCAAATGAATAGTCTGGCAATGCAGGTTTTCTAACTAATCTATCACTTTATTACTTTTTTTCTAGATATACTTCCTTGTATATATGTTGACGCATCTAAAGGGCACATACTTAAATTATATTTTTAACACCAAACTTACACTTGGACTAAATAAAACATATTTAACAAGTTGGTTTACACTAAAAGAATTGTGGATTATGCCTAATTTAGAGACTTTGCCTTTATATCAACATATATTTTTAGAAGTAGAAATATACTTCATTTTTACTGCAGAAAAGCAAAGATTAAGCTGGAGCAATGGATAATACATAATTTAATGTTGTTAATCTACTCCCATCCTCCCATATCCATAAATCAGACTAGAATTCTGACTGAATTCAGTCCCAGCTTCTACTGGGATCTCTCTCTTACCAAATACATATTCTGAAGAAGAGATATGGGGGGAGGCCAAGCCATGGAGCTAGGTCTACACCTTCACCACAAGGTCCACTTCCCAACTGGTTTCCTTCAGATTACAAACCAGAAACAAAGGTTCAATTTTAGAAGTGGAAACTAGGGAACTGCTTTAAAGCTAAAATCTGAGATGTGGAAATTTAATTCTGAAAGTAGCTCTTGCCAGTAACTTATACAGAAACATTTGTAGGACCATTGAAACAAACTTTGGTTCTATTTATCTTCCTGTAAACTGAGATTTCTACAAATATCACTGAGAAAATGTAAGGATCAGAAATAGTTTATTTAAAATTTCAGCAAAAAGACCATAGGGGATATTAGTATTCTAAATTTGCTATTCCTTATCCATTTGTCAAGAAAACAGCACAAGGCAAAATGGCAGTCATTTAATAGTAGATAATAGCATTTTGGAATGCCTGCCACACTAACCAGTTTGGAAAAATTTCACGTCACCTTTCAAAGATAGAAAGCCAGGATTTACAAACCCTGTATTCTTGCTGAGTGGTATGGGCCATTCGGGAAGAGGATGTGGGGCACTTGTCAAAATCTCAATGTGTGCTCCTCTCCTAAAGCATGTATGGGAGGTGGTGGAAGAGAACAGTGGGAGAGATAGTTAGCCACAGTGTGCATGGCGAAGTTATACTGCAGTAAGAAATTAACCCAGAGGCCTCAGTGCTCAACATAATATAGCTTCTACCTTGCTCATGCCAATGTCCAGTGTGGGAAGGCAGGGAGCTTGGTTCCAGTCTGACAGAGGCTCTGCTATTTTGTGATGCTGCCATCTCAGTATGTGGTTTAAAGAGTCCCCTTGTTCTCTTTCTCTGAACTGATTCCAACCGGAAGTGATGCACATATCTTTTGCCCACAATCCACTACCCACAACTAGTCAATGACTCCAACTATAATGGATGTAGGGGTGTATGAGGAATTTAGTGAGCACTACTGTCTCTGCCACAAAGAACATACTGTTCCTGGTAAATCTGAAAGCACCTTTTCCGGAGTGAGTTTCAATGGTGACATTCTACAGGGCAGTCTTACTGTTTCATCTCAGTGATGAGTCAGGAAGCAGGATGATGGTGGTGAGCAAGGGCTAAGGTCTTGTATGGGGGCTGGTGGGTTGAAGCCACCTCCTCTACCTTCCTCCCAGCTGCATTTCCGAATCTCTGTATCCTATTACCTGGGCTTTCCCCAAACATGGGCCTGGGCATGGGGGCAGGGGGTGGTGGGGCACGGGTAGGGTTGAGAAGGCAAAAGGCCCAAATTTATCAGACCTATGGGGACATCACTCCTGCCACGCCACATATTACTATATGCTTCACAGCAACATTTCAAACTATATTTTGCTAAGGTAGCTGGGCTCTGTGTAATCACAACAGGACCATGAAAAAAAAATGAGAAATGGGGACATGACCTGAAGAATTGTATTTTCCCCTTGGTATATATTAGGAAGGTATATTCAAAATAGCTGAAAATCCTACATCCCAGTCAGAGGCTGTTTCATATTAAGAAAAATCTCAATCACTTGCTGATATGCATTTTATACTACAAAGGATTTGCCAGCAAAACAACAGAGCAATGAATTGAATATTTAACTCTTGTTGCATTTAATTTTCTTTAAACAGGTCATATGAAAATCTGCATTCATTGAAAAAATAAATCAGCGAGTGACCATTTGTTTCCAAGATAACCTGTGGGATTTACTCCAAAGAACATCCTCCTCATGAGCATTTAGAATATAATTAAGTTTCCAGGAAGTTAAATATTAACTCCTCAGGAGTCCATGTTCTATATAAAAAGCTAAGTATACAAAAGTGTAAATGTTAGAAACGTTATCTGTAATGTGAAATTTAATCAACTCAAAAGCTGAAGCTTTAGAACATTCTGCTGTTTGTGCTAAAAGAGACTTTTCAGGAAGCGTGTTTTCTGTGAGAAGACCACACTCTATTTCTACTACCACTTAAATGGACTCCACAAAAAAGAGCATAGTCCATTCCTGTGGTGTGAAAGAAATGGCAATTCAAAGAGAGGCTTAGGAATGCCATATGGAAGAAAGTATTCATCCAAGCGTCCAGCTCCATAGAAGAATCAGGACAGAAAGGTCTCTAGTTTTTATCAAAGTTGGATGTAAAAACATTAACCCTACAGAAATCTACCTCTTCTTGGTTCTCTTCATTCATTAGAGAAGTTGTGGGTTTACAGAACAATTATGCATAAACTACAGGATTCCCATACACCACCCTATTATTAACACCTTGCATTGGGTGTGGAACATTTCTTACAATTGATGATGGCACATTTTTATAATTGTACTACTAATATAATCCATGGTTTAACTTAGGGTTCACTGTATACTGTAGTTACATGGATTTAAAATTTTTTTTTTAATTTTTAAAATTTGTTACCATATACACAATTTAATATTTCCCTTTTAATCATATTCTGATATATTTATGTATTTCAGTGCTATTAATTATAATCATAATGGTGTGCCACCATTACCACAATCCATTACCAAAACATTCCCATGGTTCCAAACAGGAACCCTGTACATTTTAAGCCTTAACTTCCTATTCTCTATCCCCACCCCATGCCCTGATAACCTATATTCTATATTCTGACTCTGAGTTTGAGTTTTCTAATGATTTCATATCAGTGATATCATACAATATTTGTCCTTTTGTGGCTGGCTTATTTCAATCAATATGATGTCTTCAAGGTTCATTCAAGTTGTCACATGTATCAGAACTTCATTACTTTTTACAGCTGAATAATATTCCATTTTATGTATCTACCACATTTGTTTATTCATTCATTGGTTGATGGGCACTTGGGTTGCTTCCATCTTTTGGCAATTATGAATAATGCCACTATGAGCATTGGTGTGCAAATATCGGTTTCACTTCCTGCTTTCAATTCTTTTGGGTATATACCTAGAAGTGGGATTGTCTAGTGTCTTCAATAGCAGTTGCACCATTTTACATTGCCACCAGCAACGAATGAGTGTTCCTATTTCTCTGCCTCCTCTCCAATACTTATTACTTCCCATTTTTTTTAATAGCAGCCATTCTAATGGGTATGAAATGGTATCTCATTGTGGTTTTAATTTGCATTTCCCTGATGGCTAATGATGTTGAGCATCATTTTATGTGCTTTCTGGCCATTTGTATATCTTCTTTGGAGAGATGTCTATTCAAGACTTTTGTCCATTCTCTAATTGGGTTGCTTGTCTTTTTGGTGTTAAGTTGAAGGATTTCTTTATATATCCTAGATATTAAACTTTTATCAGATATTTGTTTTCCAAATATATTCTCCCATTGTGTAGGCTGTCATTTTACTATCATGATAAAGTCCTCTGAGGCACAAAAGTTTTTCATTTTGATGAGGTTCCATTTATCTATTTTTTCTTTTCTGGCTTGTGCCTTGGGTGAAAAGTCTGATAAACCATTGCCTAACACAAGGTCCTAAAGATGTTTCCTTATGCTTTCTTCTAGGAGTTTGATAGTTCTGGCTCTTATATTTAGGTCTTTCATCCATTTTGAGTTGATTTTTGTAAAAGGTGTGAGGTAATAGTCTTCCTTCTTTTTTAAAAAATGGAGATCCAATTTTTCCAGCACTGTTTGTTGAAGACACTATTCTTTCTCAATTGAGTGGTCTTTGCCCCCTTGTCAAAAATCAGCTGGCCATAAATGTGAGGGTTGATTTCAAAGCTCTCAGTTTGATTCCATTGGTCTATATGTCTGTCCTTGTGCCAGTACCTTGTGCTGTTTTGATTATTGTGGCTTTGTAATACGTTTTAAGGTCAGGAAGTGTGAATCCTCCAACTTCATTCTTCTTTTTCAAGATGGCTTTGGCTATTCAGGGCCCCTTATCCCTAATATAAATTTGGTGATGTGCTTTTTCATTTCTGCAAAGAAAGTTGTTGGAATTTTGATTGAGATTACACTGAATCTATAAATCACTTTGCGTAGGATTGACATCTTAACAATATTTAGTGTTCCATTCCATGAACAAGGAATGTTCTTCCATTTATTTAAGGTCTTCTTTGATTTTTTATAGCAGTTTTTTTTGTAGTTTTCTGTGTACAAGTCTTTTACATCCTTGGTTAAATTTATTCCTAGATATGTGATTCTTTGAATTGCTATTGTAAGTGAAAATTTTTTTCTTGATTTCTTCTTCTGATTGTTGCTTGCTAGTGTATAGAAACATGGCTGATTTGGGGGTATTGATCATGTACCGCACTACTTTGCTGAATGCATTTATTAGCTCTAGGAGTGTTTTGGTGGATTTTCCAGGATTTTATGTATAAAGGATCATGTCATCTGCAAATAGGGAAAGTTTTACTTCTCTCTTTCTAATTTGGATGACTTTTATTTCTTTTTCTTGCCTAATAGCACTGTAAAAATTTCCAGTTCAATGTTGAATAACAGTGGTGACAGTGGGCATCCTTGTTTTGTTCCTGATCTGAGAGGGAAAGCATTCAGCCACTATTAAGTAGGGTATTAGCAGTGAGTTTTTCATATATGCCCTTTCTCATGTTGAAAATGTTGCCTTCTATTCCTAGTGTTCTACAATGTTTTTACAAGAAGGGGTGCAGGATTTTGTCAAATGACATTTATGCATCAATAGAGATGATCATGTGGGTTTTTTTTCCCTTCATTCTATTAATATGGTACATTATATTAACTGATTTTATGTTAATGCCAAACCAACCTTCAGGGAGAAATCCCACTTGATAATGGTGTGTAATTCTTTTAATGTGATATTGGATTCAGTTTGCTAGTATTTTGTTGAGGACTTTTGCATCTATATTCATAAGAGATAGTGGCCTGTAGTTTTCTTTTCTCGTGGTATCTTTATCTGGCTTTGGTATGGATGATGTTGGCCTCATAGAATGAATTAAGGAGTGTTCCTTCCCTTCAATTTTTTCAGAAGAGTTTGAGCAGAACTGGGGCTAAGTCTTCTTGGAATGTTTGGTAAAATTCTCCTGTGAAGCCATCTGGTTCTGGGCTTTTCTTTGTCGGGAGGTTTTTGATTACTGATTCAATCTCTTTACTACCAAATGGTCTGTTGAGATCTTTTATATCTTCTTGAGTTAGGTAGTTTGCATTTCTAAGAATTTGTCCTTTTTACCTAGGTTATCTAATTTAGTGATTGTTCATAGTATCCTTTTATAGTTTCATTAATTTCAGCAGGGTTGGTAGTAATATCCCCCTTTACATTTCTGATTTTTATTATTTGTATCCTCTCTCTTTTTTTCTTTGTCAGTCTAGATAAAGGTTTGTTAATTGTAACAATATCTTCAAAGAATCTACTTTTAGTTTTGTTGATTCTCTCTATTGTTTTTCTGTTCTCTATTTCATTTATTTCTGCTCTCATCTTTATTTCCTTCCTGTTTAGACTTTTTCTAGTTCTTCCAGTTTTGAGGCTAGGACTCTGATTTGAAGTATTTTTCTTTTTTAATGTAAGCATTTAGAGCTATAAATTTGCCTCTCAGCAATGCCTTTGCTGCATTCCATAAGTTTTGGTATGTTGTATTTTCATTTTCATTTACCTCAAGATATTTACTAACTTTCCTTGTGATTCTCTCTTTAATCTATTTGTTGTTTAAGAGTATGTTAACTTGGAATTTTTCTGTATGATCTTTTAATGATGGACACAGGCCATTATGCATTGTGTTAGTACTTATAAATGTGTATGGTACAGAATGTGAACCATAATGTAAACCATTGA
>JAQZBX010027509.1:0-15387 GCA_029593785.1 Cabassous unicinctus | reverse complement strand
TACACTATGCATTTTAATATTTTAAAATGTTAACTCTGGGATTTATTGTCTGAGATGTTTGTTTCTTGATTTTGTAACCAGCTGGTGTTAAGACAGAGATTTTCTTGGGTTTCTGCCGTCGTATCAAGAACGTCTGCCCAAGGTGAATGCGGTGTGCAGGTCCTCCCTGTCTTTTCTGGGCCTGTATCTGGTCCTGGCCTTGTGCTTGTCAGTTGTTTTGGAGGCCCCTTGTTTAAAGGAGCTTGAACGCCCCTATATTTCCCAGGAGACACACCTCCCTCTCACAGGTGTTTAAAGCAGGGAAGCCTTTGCCACAGCCTGAGGCTTCTATAATTTCTTACATTCCTTTCATTGTCTCAAGCTGCTTTTGCCTGGAGGGCAAATTCTGGTAGTGGGGGCACAGTAGAGAGGAGCTTCCAATCATTCATTCCCTGTTGAAATATGGCCAGGGACCCAGGAAGGGGGTACAGACCAGCTGCAAAGTGCCCTGGGGAGGGGATTAGAAAGGGCGCCCAAAGCTTCTTCCCATAGCTCTGCAAAGCTGAGCTGTCTTGACCTGCCCAGCAAATGCAGCACTTCAATTAACTGTGCCCATAGTCTTGAGGAAGCATAGCATCTTTAAGCTTCCTCTGCTGACATATTTGTCTGAGGAGGGTTGGAATAATGGCCACTCTTAGAGCCAGGCCCCAGTGATCCAAAGTCGGTAATCAAAAGCCATGGTTGCTGATCAGCCATGCCCACCCCTGGTCTTGAGGAAGTAGATAGTTTTTATGTCCGTTCTTGTCACCAGTGAGTGTGGAGAGACCAATTTGCTGGTCTTTACCGTAATTTACCAGCCTCTTCCTCCTGCTCTTCCCTGGATGCTGTACAGTGTTTTACTGGCCTCCGGAGTTTCAAAATAGTTATTTCAGACAGTTCTTGCCTGTTTAATAGTTGTTCTGGTGGAAGGACTGAATCCTGGAGCTCCCTTCTATGCTATATTCTCACAATCCCTTCACTTTGGTTTTCATGAAAAATTGTTATGGGTAAACTTAGCATTTATTTCCTAAAGACAAATCTGCACTCTTCTGGAAAGAAAGTTAGGAAGTAAGAGGAAAAATGTGAAATAGGAGGACTAAGACAAGAGAAGAAAATGTAGGAGAATATCTTTGTGACCTTAGGTTGCACAGTTGTCTTACATCAAAAAGTATGAGCCATAAAAGAAAAAAAACTGATAAATTAAATTTCATCTAAATTAGAAATGTTTGATCTTCAAAAGATACCAATATGAAAATGTGAAGACAAGCCAAAGACTAGGAGAAAAATATTTGCAAATCATATTCATAACATAAAACTCTCATAATTCAAAAATAAGGAGAAAACTCAATAAAAAATGGGCAAAAGTTATGGATAGAAACTTTCTGAAGAAGATACAGAAACAGCTAATAAACACATGAAAAGATGCTCCATATCATTTATCATTTGGGAAATGCAAATTATAACCACAATGAGATACCATTACACACCCATTTGAATGGCTATATTCAGAAAAACTGATAATACTGAGTGTTGTTGAAGGTGTAGAAAAACTGGAATCCTCATACATTGCTATGAGAATGTATAAAGGAAAAGTCATTCTGGAAGACAGTGTACAATTTCTTGAAATTTTAATATAGACTTCCCAACAACCCAGCAATCTCATGCTTAGGTATTTACCCCAGAGGAATGAAAATATATGTCTATGCAAAGACTTGTATGCAAGTGTACACAAAAGCATTATTTGTAATAATCAAAATTTGAAAACAATCCAAATGTCCATCAACTGGTGACTGGATATTAATTTTCATATTCATATAATGGAATTACATGTATATTAATATAATGTAATATGACTCAGCAATAACAAAGAACAAACTACTAGTATATGCAACAACATGGATAAAACTTCAAAAAATATGCTAAGTGAAAAAAGCCAGACACAAAAGACTATACATGAATATCCATTTATATGAAACTTCTAGAAAGGCAAAAAGGTAGAGTCAGAAAACAGAATAGTGGTTGCTTAGGGTGAGGAGTAGCAGGGGACTGATGGCAAACAGGCAGGAGGGAACTTTCTCAGGTGATAGTGGTGTTTTAAAACTAGATTCGGGGAAGCAGATGTGGCTCAATCAGTTGGGTGCCCGTCTACCATATGGGGGGAGGACCCGGGTTTGGTTCCTGGTGCTTCCTAAAGAAGACAAGTAAGAGAGTGAGCTGATGCAATGGGCTGGTGCAGCGAACTGACGCAACAAGGTGATGCGACGAGGAGACACAATGAGGCAATACAATGAGAGACACAACGAGCAGAGAGTGGATATGGGTCAAGCGATTGGGTGCCTCCCTCCCACATGGGAGGTCCTGGGTTCAGTTCCTGGTGCCTCCTAAAAAGAAGATGAGCAGACAGAGAGAGCACACAATGAACAGACACAGAGAGCAGACAGCAAGCACAAAACAGAGTGCAAAACAAGGAGGGGGGAGAAATAAATAAATAAAATAAATCTTTAAAAAAAAACTAGATTGGGGTGAAGGTTTCACAACCATATAATATTCTAAAACTCATCAAACTTTACTGTTAAAATGTATGAATTTTGTGCTATGTAAAATATACATCAATAAAGCTGTAAAAAAAGGGAAAAAGCACTTGGACATTTGTTTTCCAAATCAAGGCATATGTGACTCCTGAGGACTACACTCCTGGTCTTATTTCCCTCACTAAGGATGCTCACAAATAACCCTCAATCTTGTCCCAGTATTAGTCAGTATATCTATTTCTGAATAAAGAACATAAGCAATACTGAGGGAAATGGCAAAGAGAAAATTAACTCACAAGTCTAATTGAAAGAGCAATTTCAAAAGAAGAAATTTAGGAATAGGAGCCTTTTCTAACAAAAAATAAATAAGGCCAATGAAAATAGGTTACATTTGTCATTTTCATGAAAAATATTTCTATCACATTTACAAAATTTCTATCTGTACATCAGTTTCTACAAAAAGAGTTCATGATAGTTTTCAGTATTTCTCAAAATGGCTTACGATATATTCTCAATTATACATAACCTGGATTTCAAATCAAAATTGCTTTTAACCTCATGTTCACTTGCATTTCAAGTAACGCATTAAACCACATTAGAACCTAAGTCAGGCAGAAAGTATCTGTTTCATCAAGAATCTCAGATGAGGGCTTTTATCCCCTTCTTCTTTACATGCAGCAACTCCCCCTTGTTTCCACGTTGCCTGGCATGCTGAGGATTGCGAACACTTTTACAAGTCAATGTTACTTATTTCTATCTCACCAAACAAAAATAAGGCACCAAAAGTAGGGACTGAAAAAAACAAAACTTATCAAACTCAGACTCAGTTTCTGAGAAATCCTTTTCTTCACAAGGAGGAGGAGCCTGGGTCTTTGTCTGGTAGAAGAGGTAGTTGTCTGTCCCATGGTGGGAATTTTGCCAAATGCTTCCTCCACTCATGAACACCCTCAGCCAAGGGCTGAAAAATAATTGACCTTAGTCTTTGGTTGGAAACCCTTTAAAATGACAATAATCCCCTCTGACTGTAGTTCTTTCTTGTAATTATTCCCACTATCCCTGGTCTTCAGCCCCAGCCCCATCCTTCTCTCACTCTCCAACATCTTCTTCCTTCCTTTCCCGCCTAGGTCTCATGGGCCACCTTCATATTTCTGGCCAGTCCTCTCATCTCCTTTATCCCCTCACCTTTCATTGTGCCCACTAGGAAAAACCCCAATATAGGCCAGTTTTACCTATAATGACATAAAGCCCAAACTCCTCCTCCTGGCATATAGAAGTGGGGTAGAGAGATAAAATGGAAAGAGCATGGGCTTTGGTGTCAGACCCTAGTTCAAATCCTGGTTTTGCCACTTAGAAGCCATGTTGCATTGTTATGTTAAACAAATGGTGTCTCCATCTCCTTACCTGTAAACTGGGGTTAATTTATCCACCTTCTTGGCTGCTGAGAGATATGTGAGATAGATGTGTAATGGGTATAGCAACCCACCTGTATCTTAGTGGACCCTTAGTAAATGGCAACTATTATAATTAAAAGTTATAATATAGCCTCTGCTTACTCTTCTAGCATCCTTTCTTGTTACACTGTGTATTAGTCAGCCAAAGGGGTGCTAATGTGAAATACCAAAAATGGGTTGGTCTTTATAAAGGTATTTATTTGGGGTAGAAGTCCACAGATACCAGGCCATAAAGTGTTAAGTTTCTTCTCTCACCAAAGTCCATTGTCACATGTTGGAGCAAGACAGCTGCCAACGTTTGCCAGGGTTCAGGCTTCTTGGGTTCCTCTCTTCCTGGGGCTGCATTTCTGTCTTCGGGCTTAGCTCCTTTGGTTCCTTCACAAGGTCAGCTGTAGACTATCAGGCGAACGGCTCACTTCTCTTCTCCTGGGGTCTTCTCTCCAATATCAAAACTGCTTCTCAAAAACTGCTTCAACTCTGTTCTTGCCATGCCTTTTATATTTGATTCCCCACCCACCAAGGGGTGGGGCTCAACGCCCAACTGATGTGGCCCAGTCAACGTCCTAATCATAACTTAATCATGCCCAGATTAACAGATCAGTTTACAAGCATAATCCAATTATATTTTTGGAATTCATAATTACATCAAACTGCCCAACTGCAACACACTGTCACAAGCCTAGTGAACAGGCATGTTGACTTCCATGCCTCTATACTGTTGTTCCCTCTGCCTGGAACACCTTTCGCACTTTGCACTCGGTTTCCACCCTCCTCATGGCCTGGATAATACCTACTCTTTCCTTGAGACTGAGGTAAGTTGTTTTGATGGTTAGGCTAATGTTCAGCTTGGCCAGGTGATGGTGTCCAGTTGTTTGGTCAAGCAAGCGCTGGGCTAATTGTAATACAAGGACATTTCATGGACTTTAATCATCAGTGAGTTGACTGCTTCTATGGCTGGTTATATCTACATTCAACTGAGGAGACTGCTGTCAGCAATGAGAGACACCTCATCCAATCAGTTGAAGGGCTTAAAAGGAGAAGTGATTTCAGCATTCAGGGAGAGAATTCCTCCCACCTCTACTTCAGACAGCCAGTGTCTCCTCATCGAGGACCTTCATAGGAATCCCTGGCTTGCAGGCTGCCCTACGGACTTTGGACTTGTGCATCCCCATGGTCGTGTGAGACAATTTTATAAAATCTCATACTATTCACAGACATCTCCTGTCAGTTCCTTTTCCCTAAAGAACCCTGACTAATACAGCTGTCATTTTCTAGAACCGCGCTGTCCAAAACAGTAGCCACTAGCCACATATGGCCATTTAATTTTACAAATAATGAAAATTAATTAAAATTAAAAATTTAGTTCCTCAGTCATACTATCCACATTTCAAGTGTCCAAAAGACACATGTGGCTGGCTAGTGGCTGCCATGCTAGAAAGCACAGAAGAGACATTTCTAACATTGCAGAAATTTGTATTGGACAGCATTGCTCTAAGGGAAAATGCCTTTGCTAACCCTCTCCCAAAAAACCATGGATATTTTATAAGACTGCTTTTCACTTCCTGTTTTGTTTGTTGACTGTTTTTCTCCATAGACTGTGAACTTTCTGAAGTATCATCCAGAAATTGCTTGAAATTTCTGGATTGCTTGAAAGCCCTTTTTTGTTAGGTTTTTTTTTTTTTTTTCACCTTCTAATTGTCTTGCAGGCCCAAACCCAAGAGGAAGTTGGTCCTGAACATTTTTACCTTGTTTTGCCTCTTATTCTATTTTTCAACCCATTTCCTAATTCTTCTCAGTTTAGTTCCTGACCTCATTGACTCCTGACCCTTTGCTTTCTCTCATGTATATCCTTCCAGAGCAGCTACTAAATCCTGCTCTTATGGTTCAGTCCCTGGCTTCCTTCCTCAGACTTTCTTTGGGGTTCTTATGTCAGAGTACGGTTGTTTCTGGCCCCTCTGGTTCTCAACCTGTCCAGACAAGCCAGGCTCTAGACCATGTGGCCAGGATTTCTATTGTGTTTTTTTTGTTGTTGTTGTTGTTGCTGTTTTTTACCTCCAAGAAAGGGGATTAAACAATATGGCTTATGGGAAAACATTGCCTGATATTAGATGTCATTGAATATAAAATCATCTCTGTGTTCACAGTGCTTCAAATAGTGTCTGGCATATGATAGCTACCCAATAAATATTTGTTAAATGAATTAATGAGCTATTATTTTATTAGGGAGTACAATCTTAGGGAGCTGGAGTGTGGCACAAGAAGGAAAGAGAGCAAATCTGGAGAAGTCTATTGAGCTGCTGCTGAGCGTGACTGATTGATAAATCCACAGACCATGCCCTCAAGAAGTTTTATAAACTGCATTTAGAACCAGCCCTAGAATGGAGTGAGGAAAGGGGAAGAATTTCTCCATAGCCTCTCCTTGATCAAAGGTGTCACACTCTGGGTTTTGCCTTATAAGGCCTAGGCACCTGGTGGGTCCTACAGTGGTGTCAACAGAGGAACCTTAGGTGGGAAATGAGAGGTGCATTGGTGTTAAGTTGGTTAGAGCCCATGCAGACCTGAAATAAGAGACGGGAAGGCCAAGAGGCTCTGCAGTGGTACATAAAAGGAGTCTGGCACAATGTATGTGTTTTAGTTTGCAAAGTACCAGAAATGGGTTGACCTTTATAAAAGGGATTTATCTGAGGGTAAAAGCTTACAGTTCCAACGCCGTGAGAAGTCCAAATCAGGGCACCTTAAAAGGTGCTGTCTTACCAAAGTCAGCTGCCACATGGCAAAGCAAGACGGCCACCGATCTCTGCCAAGGTCTCTGCCTTTCTGAAGCTGTAGGTAACCTGGCATAGGGCTTCTCTTTTACCAGGCCTCCTCTCTCTCTCTATCTGGGCCTCAGCTCTTTGACCCTCTGGGGGGCTTCTCTCTTTGCAGCTCAGCTGTGGGTGAAACTTCTCTCACATGGCAGGATCAAATATGGCGGTTTCTTTTCCTGTGTGTCTGTATCTCTGTGCCTCCCTTTGTATCAGACCCAGCAAGGGGGTGGAGACTCAACATGAATCTCTGATGTAGTCCAAATCAAAAGTCCTAAAGTGATCTTATCAAGTAATCTAATCAAAGGACTCTCAACCAAATTTAATGCACTCTTTTTAGGATTCATAAAATAATTTCAAACTCTAACACTATATAAATTAATATTTTCAAGTATCTACCTACCACAGATAGGACTGGGAGACCAGAGGATAGAGCATTTGGGAAAGTTTACACATGGGGTGCTCTCACACTTGATTCCTGGCAAAGTTCTAGGTACATGGTAGGTGTCAATGAAACTGACCAGTTAATTGCAGAGGATCATCTGGGCAGTCCAGTAGGGTAGTAGGTTCCTGAAGGGTGAATGTGATGGAGGGGAAGTAGGTGTGGGTATATTAGGGGGGCAGAGAAGGGCTGAAAACAACCTTGATTCACTTTATGATTTTGTCTGAGCCAAACCTACTTTCAAAGATTCCCCCATATCCATGGCTTTGCTCTAAATCCCAGGTTAATAAAATCACTTTGGCACCACTTTGAAAGTTTCACATTTAATAAGATTTCACAAACCGTTATAAAAACCACTTTAAGGCCCAGGTAAAGGTAGCAGGACTTAGGATCAATTAATTTTACTTTTCACCAGATTTTCCTCAAAGCCCAACACTGCTTCCTTTGTTTTCAGCCTATGTGACAACTATCTAAGTTAGGTCTGACATTCTCTGAAGAGACACTGGGTATAACTTTATTTTGCTCCATATTTTGCAGATGTCATTTGGAAAATAAAAATAGTAAACGATTTTAATAGTGATTTTTCTGTGTCCATTCATACTTTATTTGTCAAGAGATTTCCTGCAATGTTTCTTTCATCTTTATAAATCACAGACTTGGAAGGCCAAAGATACTCTAAGAAATTATTTGTTTTAGCACCTTCTTTCTAAGCAGAAAGACAAAAAGGCATCCCCACGAGCGTGGCATATTGGACCCTCTTGTGTACCTCTTCCAAATCCTCTTGGTAGTATTCTTATTCCAGCCACAGTTGTTAGTGACCAGTTCTCCTGCAGGCTTTGAGTAACTTTGCACAGGTGCCACTGGACGGTGGCCTCCCCCCATCCCTCATCAGGACTCCTTAGCATCCTGTCCTGGCTTCTCTGATCCATGGCGTAGGAGGTCCAAGAATCCATGCTGCACTCGGGCATGCACAAGTCAGCAGAGCAGGGGAGTTAGTGTGTGGGGGCCTCTCTTGACCAATGGGGTTCTGGAGCTGATGGATAAGTGCATTCCCCTATCATGCCCTGGCAGACAGTTCTGAGATGCATTTCATAACAACCCCCCTCCCCCACACATCCTAGTGGGATCAAACAGGCAATGTTATAACACATCTTTGTGCTGGCTTCCCCGCCCTTCCTTGTTGCACTCCTCCTGTTCTGCATTTCTGCTCCCTGGGATCACATTTCCAGACAAACTACCTATGCATGGGCCTTGATCTCTGGCTCAGCTTTTGGGGAACTCCAGGCTGAGACAAGTGAGAAGCAGTCTTAGACTAGATTTGAAAAGTCTCACATCCTGGGTTCACGGCCCAGGAGGACAGCACTGGTTACTGACCCCTTGCTGTGCCCTCACACCCCAAATCAAGGAATCCTAAACTGTTGTGATTTGTCTCTTCCCAAGGCCAAATGTGGAAAGAGGAAAGTTATTAAACACTTAAGTGCCTAGCTGTGTTTCAGTTTTCTTATTGAATCCTTTTGGTTGCTCTTGGAGGTAGGCATTCTCCCCTTTATACATGGAGGAAACAGGCTCAGAGAGGTGAGCTAATTCATCCAAGATCACACAGTGAGAATTCAAGCTAGGATTTGAACCCAGGCCTGTGGGTTCAAAGCCCTTAATCTTTCTCCTATATAAACTAAGAGCAGAAGAATCCTAGTATTATAAGAGCTTGAGCATCCTTTTTCATCCACATTTATTCTCTAAAGATCTGTAGAACAAGCTTCATGCAAGGCATGTAGAGAGAGACGCAGTTCCATTCTTTCTCCTAGGTCATTTCTTCTCAGGACTCAGCATTTGGCTCTCCTCAGTTGCCTCAGGGAGCACAAGACACCAAGCTTCTACAACAGATCATGTTGAACCTCAGTGTGAAAAGCCTTTATGCTTCCTTCGTTAGAATCATTACCCCTTTTCTTCCTCCTTTGGGTCACATTCTTCCACCATAGAGTCTCTGGGTTCAGCTTCTTATTCTCTTTTAGAATACTTGGAACATAACTGCACACTCCCATGATGCAAATTCCCTCATTCTATGCAAGAGGGCTTCCCCCTCTCTGTTAAGTCATAGTACAGAGAAGCATTTCTCAGATACATTCAACTTCTCCTCAAGCTTGACCACCAGCTTACTTGGGGGAACACCTTGGAAGGAAGGTAAATATAACACAGACCGTGACAACCACTGAAACAATCCTCATCTTCCAAGGCACTTGGAGTAAGCTCTCAGGAACCACTGTGATGACCTGCTGCAGCAATCTCCCATTTCCTCTCCGGCTCTAGACTTCATGAGCAATAACAATACTATTTCATCTGTTTGCATCATTTCACCCTTTTCATTGAGTATCTTCACAGCAAAGCATTTCATTACTTTCCTTCCTTGGGAATTTTTGTGGAAATGCTGATGATAAGTGAGGAGATGCATATAATACTACAAGCGTTAGAAAGAAAGACATCCTTTGTGCATGACTGATACAAATACTCTGTCCTCTTCACTAACAGGTGCAAAGTTGCAGAGAAGCCAATTGCAGTTTATTGCTCTAACCCTGAGCTCCCTCATCAGGCAGCTCTAAAGTGGGGCCTGCCAGGTCTGCTCGCTTCCTGCCAGCACCATCTGGCAGGTGCTGGCACTTCCCAGTCATGAGCCAGGCTGTGTAATTGCCTCAAATCATGGGGTGTTTCTTTAAAGCCCTCACCCCTGCCATGAGCACAACTGTCACACAGAAACCACTTAGGAGTCACAAAGTCATTCATCTCCACGAATAACCCACACCACAGCGTTCGGCTCACAGGCTTGTGGGATGACTTAATCAGAAAAGCTCCTTTCCATGTTGGACGGATGCCACCAGTAAGCACACATGTTAGACAGCTAAAAGTGACCTGTCCAGGCCTCCTGCAGGCCTAGCAGCCTGGAGCCTATGAAATTTGTCTCCTTATAATACATGCAGGTCTTCCCCTGTGCAGGCTTTCCACATTGTATTTCCTGCTGTTTTGAAAACATACCCCACTACTATTATTAGATTTAATAGTATGTATATGAAAATATAATATGGCTTAGCATCTTCTTTTCTTCTCCCTGTGTAAAGCTCTTTTTCAAAATTTATCTCGGAAGTCATATTTAATGCTTCATTATTTCATTTCCAATTATGCTTATATACTTTACAAACTGAGTTCTGTGTCTTCTTGACTAAACTGAAAAAATATAATGCAAAATGATATTCATGAGGAAATCATAAGAACTTATGGCCATTTGGTCTCCCAACAGCCAGGATTATTCTTTCACCTGTACATGAAATGATCGCACCAGAAAAGGTCCAGCCATTGTAACAAAATATTTTGGAGACATATTCATGCTCAATACTGACTGATTCATTATTTAACTATAACTGGCATCAATGGTTTATATAGTTTCTATCATTATTAGTCTCCTAATGGCAACCCAATTACTACTTCTCTCAAAGGCCATTTCTCTGTTCCTATAACAAATACAAATAATCTTTTTTTCCCTGGGCTGTGCTCTCAACCAGAAATCAGAAAGCTTGTTTCCAGTCTTAGTAATTGATCAAGCCAATGTTCAGTTTCTAGGCTTCCAGTTCTATGGGTTTGGGGGGAAATAAAAAACGTGATTCTCTCTTTCAGGAAAACATATAATGAAAAAGCAATAATCTCAACACCTCTTCCTCTATCCAATAGTGAGGGTCTCCGACCAGGTAGGTAATGAGTGCTGACCTTACATGTGTTCAAGAGGCACTGAGACCTCTCAGCCTGAAGCTCCAATAGGTGCTTCCAGAAGTAATGGCAGTACATGTGCCACCTCCAGCTGCTTGTCTCAGTCCCACCTTCTGAAAGATGCTCACAGAACAGTGTGTAGCAGCCATGGTTCATACACGGTGCAGGGTGTGAAAATACCCATGTCATACTCCCATCTGTTCCCTCTGCTATCATTTGTGGAACTTGGTGCTTTGCTCAGTTCTCCTGGATTCTGTAATAAATCCCTGGAGCTTTGGGATACAGGCCAATGAAATGTCCCTTCCACTGGTGGATGGTGTCACCAGTGATGCAGTGGTGATGACAGGTCATCTTGTAGATGGATCCATGTCCCTCCATGAGACATAGATTATTTCACATCACGTCTTTGCTGGTACCTATCCCTTCTCTGACCCATTTTAACAAGGATTAGAAGACCCCATATCTTTCCCCCATCACTTCATAGGAAATAGTTTCACTCTTCACCTCTATTTTGTACTTTCCAAATTACTCAGTAAAACTTGGCTTCCTTCTAGAAACACTCAATGTCCAAATACCCTCCCCTATAATAACAGTTCACATTTATTGACCACTTATTAGGTTCCAGGTTCAGTCCATGCTATGAAATCTGCATACATTACCATATTTGATCTTAAAGCATTATTATCTTTATTTTATAGAGGAGGAAACGGAGGCTCAGAGAAGTTGGATTATTCAACTAAAGTCAAAGAGCTAGGAAGGAACCACACCAGGATTTGAGACCAGAGTTTTAAGCCAGGTCTGTTCTTCCATTAACTAGGATATACAGCCTTCACTCTGAATGAGACCTAGAAGGCTCCCTCCCCACTCACTTTACAGCACATCTGATCATCTTTCTATATTTGCCTCCTAATGATCCTTTTAAACAACCTTACGTATCTTGCTAATGCTGATTCCAGAGAAAACGGGTCATAACTAGTCTTTAGCCCAGCTCCTTTGGAGTTACACTTTGTTTAGACTGTCTATTTGGATCAACTCTGGCACCACCTCTGGATATTTTATTTATCCTTTGGTCCCAATCCCACTTCCAGCCCCAGCTTCAAAGAGTCTTAGGCTAGGCTAGAACCCCAAATCCCCTGCTTTCTCATAAAGGGCACCTGAGGTGCCCCAGAGTACCACAATGTTGTTTATCCTACAACATTGATGGAATTTATTCTGGCCAACAAACACAGCTGACTCAAGGGAGTACAATATCCTGCCAAGTAATAGAACAAAACCAAATATTCATAAAACAAATGCAAGACTCTAGGCCTCAACTGAAGGATGCAACTACCTGTGTAATAATGACAGCGGAAATTATTTTCCATGTAGCTGCATAGGCTGTATATTATATCTAATCTTAAATGTAGCTTATTGGTTTCCTTTTTTAAAACCATGATATTTTCCTTTGTAAAGAATATAAGACTTATAACGGCTTGATTAATACATTGAACAATGCAAAGAAATTGTATAATTAAAAGAAATTATTTTCTTTTGAAATTTTTTTTTAAAAAAAGAATTAACTGGCACATGGTACTCTGATCAGTTTTGAGCAGTTCTCTTTGAACCATACCTTTCTTATTTGGAACGTCTTTTACAGTAAAATGAACCACTGGTGTTCAGCCAACAAAAGTACAGAAGAAAATTTGTGAATGAGAAAAATAGTGGTCCTCAAATCTCTAGACTCATATTCAGAAATTTGGATAGTTCTACATTATTTAAATCATGTAAAACATCCCTTTTCCATATATCTAATCTGCTTTTCACTGCTCTTCATAAAATTTCCCATTTTTAAAGTCTTAAGTTATTCTGTGCATGTTTTAAAATATTTTCCCTAATACATGAGAGGTGCCACTCCACTGTGTTCTCGGTAATGCTTCCCCCCTTCATTGTTCTAAATGGGGCTTTATGATTCCCAAATTTAAGGAACCATCATAAACATTTACAGAGAAGGAACATAGAGTTTTAGACTTGTAGGCCTTTGCTAATCATGGCAGTGACATCATGGAGGGCTGAGCAGAGAAGCTAGAGGCTCGATCTGATGTAATCAGAGAGAAGGCCAGGAAGAATCAGCTGTCACTTCCACGGGCGTATATGGGGGAAGTGGCAGCACAAGGGCTATATGTTGGCCAACCTAGATTAATAACAAAGAAAAATACTCTGGCTGCTCAGGAAGAACAAAATCATCAAGACTCCTGGATGTTTCCTATTAATATTTCTCTTAGATAAACCCTCATTATCTCTTTCCTTATGTCAAAATCCATAAAAATGGACAGTTTGAGTCTTCAGCTGAATGAGAAGTAAATTCTTTAGCATCATTTCTGGTGAGATAATAAGCAACAGAAAGGCCACATGCTGGCTCCCTCATTCATGTTGACATAGCCTCAACTCAACCATGCTGAGTGAAGTGCAAGACATTTCAGTCTAGTCTAGAAGGAATATTTCCTAAAGATACATGCTGATAAGGAAGCATATATTAAGAATTGCTGCTACCATATCATTCATAACAATGTAGAGTTTAGAATCTGGGATGGTTAGGCTTGGGCATGATATGTAAAATGAGCTATTACTACCAGGATGAGGCTTTTTGTCATCTACTCTGTCTCCAAGAGTGAGCAGTGATTTCATACTAAATTTGCTGCAGGTCAGGAATTCTTTCTAGGTAAAATTAGATGATGTTTTTCTTGGGCATCTGAGCCAAAAAAGACAAAGTCCAAATCAGATCCAGTGTCCTCTTCTTCCCTAGGTGCAGAAAATCTTCATGAAGAGACAAGCTCCTACACTATTTGAGAAATGCCAATTATTCTCTTCCACACATACCCACCTTATATATTTAGAATTGTCCTGCCAATTACATTGACGACATTATAATCTAGCAATACTTTACCCTCAGGCCCTGTTATCCCTACACACACAACCATCCATTTGAGCTAAAGTATGAAGAAAAGAGAAAGGACAATCTTCTTTATTTGTCTTTTAAAAGACATATCTGTCAATAACTGATAAAGGTCTGAGATTTTACCCTATTTACAAGCTAATATGTTAGCCTGCTACAGTTTTATAGATGCCAGTAAAAGATACAAGATTCCTGCATCAAAGGCAAGGGACTTTATTATGCACAGCAATAGCAGCAGCCAGAGTATCAGCATTTTCTTGCACTGGTTCTGCAAGCTCCAATTCCCACAAAGTGATACAAAGAGGGTCAGGTGACACCTGCACACACAGCAGGTTGCATTATATATGAGAGGATCCCTGAACTTAGGGGATCTGAATCTTTTATAACAAGCAGTAAGCATACCTGCCCTTTGCTCTAGAGGGAAATGCTTCCTCTATTTTCTAAGATCTACACCAACATCGTCAAAAAAGAGAGATAGAACAAAGGGAGCCTCTGCTGGCAAGACAGACATGGACAATTTTCTCCTGATTCATTTTGCTGCTGCTTGCAGAGGCAGAAAGGCATGCTTTATGGCTATGTAATATAGCAATTCTCTTTCAGCAGGCAACCACATGCTTTCGGCCAAGGCTCTTGACATTAGGCCCTAGGCATTCCATAATTTCCCAAAGAGAATGCAGATCTAAAAAATGACATTTGGTTACATTTGTGCAAATAAAGGTATTCTACTTTTAAAAGTACAGGATTTCAGTATCATACAAAATGGATACGTGACATTATATGTTTGTCAAAGCCTATAAAACTGTATAGCACAAAGCATAAACCACAATGTAAACTATAGATCTTGGTTAGTAGTAATGCCTCAATATTGATTCATCAATTGTAACAAATGTACCACACTAATGTAAGATGTTAATAATGGGGGAAATGTGTGTGTGTGTGGTTGGGGGGTAGGTTATATGGGAATCCCCTATACTTTTGATGTAACTTTTCTGTAATATAAAACTTCTCCAAAAATAAAGTTTATTATTTTTTAAAGTATAGGATTTCACTATATATGCTCTAAATTTAACCAAATTTAACAACCATGGCCCCCAAAAATATATCTTCAAGGGGAAATTTTTTCATTTGTTATGCTTTATTATATGAATTGGAACACTGCATTTTAATTTTAGTTCTTTTTAAGAGTCAGAAAGATACATTTACATATAATCTTAGACCAAATATAAAAAGAATTTATCAAAAAGAGAATACTAATTCCAACCAAGTGGACTCTCTGTACCAATTGCTAATTCAAAGCTTGAGGGTAAAATAGGAAAGAACACATTTATTCACTCTGACATAAATCCTACTTCTTCAATTGTATAACATTATTTTCCCTAGGGCAGTTATTATATTCATACATAAAATTTACTTTAGCAAAATATTACCTGTTTAACCAGAAATATACACACATAAT
>JAQZBX010027508.1:0-28328 GCA_029593785.1 Cabassous unicinctus | reverse complement strand
TTTGTGAGCCAATGTCCATATGGGCAAAATCTATGATAAGGTGGAACAGTGTAGTTGTGCAGTGGATGGACGTGACAGTGGTACAGTGATGCTATTGGGTTGAACGATGCAGGTCTGTGAGGGGGGTAGTGTGGGGAGGGTGGGTTGGGCCATCCTTGGAAATGGGGAGAGGGTTGGTGGAGGGAGCAGGTGGACACTGGGGATTTGTGGGTATGTGGTTGAAACTACAATGCTGGGAATGTTCGTTTGGCATTTATGGCAGGGGAGGGTTGCTGGTTTAGGATGTTGGATGAGGGGCACATGCAGGACAGGGCACACCTCGGGCAGGCATCTTGGGAGTGTGTGAATGTTCATTTTGTCATAGTGTGTTGTATCAGTGGGTGGAGACCCACATAATGAACAGGAAGATGTTGGACTCCCATCCTGGGGAGTCCTGCTATGATCTCAAATATAGGGGCAGGAGTCTCTCGAGAGAATAGACAGCACTTATTAGAGGAGAGGCCAGGATGTGAAGTCGTCAATGTTCTTGCAAGTAATTATGAATCTTCTTCTTCAAGGAGTGAAGCTTGGTGGTTGCCGTGGGTCCCAAGGGGAGGGTGAGAGAAGAATAGAATAGATAGAATATGGGGCTTTTTGGGGATGATGGAATTGTACTACATGATCTTGCAATGATGGATAGACTGTGTTAAATTTCATCAAAATTTATAAAAGTGTATGGTCCAAAACTTAAACCATAATGTAAATCATTGACCATGGTTAGTAGCAATGTTTCAATATTAGTACATCAGTTGTAACAAAAGTACCATCCACATGTAAAATATAATTAATAGGGGAAAGGGGAAAAGGGGGAGGTTATTGGGTATATTGGAATCCCCTATATTCTGTACGTGACTTTTCTGTTACCTAAAACTTTTTTGAAGACAAAATGAAAATAATAAGACACTGGAGGAATAAATGGAAAAAAAAGTCACTGTACACACAAAACAACAGATCTTACAGTGATGAAAGACATAACATCAAAAATTTAAAAAAATTTTTTTTAATTTTATATTCTTTTATTAATTTTTATTATTGCAATTTTTTTCAAATTTTCGATATTTCATTATTTTTAAAAATATCAGTATTATTTCATTTTCTCATTAATTGTATTTGATTATTTTGTTGGCTTCATTTTTTAAGACGTTTGGATCACAGAAGGTTTACAACTGTGGCGTCAGCGGATCATTGGTGTGGGGTGTCAGTGATGGGATATGCATGGAAGGAGGTTCACCTGGGGCATATCTATAAGGCATATGAATGTGTTCAAGTGTTCATGAGACTTTGTCATGGTGGGTGGAGATTCAGACACTAACTGAAAGAATATCAAATTCCTATCCTGGGGAACTCTGCCACATTCTCTACTGGTACAGCAAAAATTCCCTGAATATAGGGGCAGTGACTAATGAAGGAGAATGGACCACTGATAGACCCTTGATATTGATGACTGTACTTATGAACATTTACTTTTCAAATCGAAACTTAACATAGTATTATAAAGTGCCTAAGAGTTACCTCCTGAAAGCCTCCTCATTGCTCAATTGTGGCCTCTCTCTAAGCCAAATTCAGCATATAAATGCATTACCTTCCCTCCAACATGAGACTTGACTCCCGGGGATGAGCTGCCCTAGCTCCAAAGGATTACAACTAAGCACCAACTAGCAATGCAACTGGAAAAAGATCTTGACCAAAAGAGGGAAAAGGTAAAGAGAAATGAGTTCATATAGATAAGAGACTTCAAAGTGACTTGGAATGTTATCCCAGAGGTTACACTTATGCACATCTGAGCAGGATCTCATTGACTGCCAAAGTAAATATTGCCTCAAATAGTGGGCCTCCTGAAGGCTCTGGAGACATCCAGACACTATAGTCAGGGTAGACAGCTCCGGAATTTGATACCCTGCCAGTACGCTCTACTTTGGAATTTATGCTCCCCAATGTGACAGAGTTGGACTCAGTTGTGGTTTCCCTACACATGGCTCTTCTGTCCCTTTATTTGAACCTATAGTTAGTACTTGAGTTGATAAGTGTATGTCCAAGAGACTTAAATCTTTTAAAAATGTACCAGTTAGGCCCTGAATCTCATCAGCATTGCAACACTTACTCTCCAGTTCATTGGACTCACTGAGGACAACTGACAAGGAGATGATGATGGATAATGACCTCCCCAAAGAACAGAGAGAGTCGGCAACTGCAAGCAAGATAGTCCCATCCATCTGCCCCATGGGATCTAAGCTCCCTCTCAATCAGCGGTGGAGTAGGCATCACCATCTCAGAATCCTCAGGATGGGGGAATGAATGATGGACTAGAGAAGACTTTCTGTTATTCTACTATAGACTTATTGTGATTCTAGCAATGAAAGAACTTTTGTCATTGAACTTTTGTCATTGATGTGGAGGCAGTGGCCACTGGAGGTTCTAGGGAGAGGGAGAGGTAAAAATAGGTGTAATAGGGGGGCATTTTTGGCACTTGGGAATCATCTTGAATGACATTGCAAAGACAGATACAAGCCATTGTGCATCTTGTGATAATTTTAAAAATTGTGTAGGAGAGAGTGTAAACTACAATGTAAGCTATAATTCACGCTTAGTGGAAATGCTCCAAATTGTGTTCAATTGTAACATGTTTCACACTAGTGAATGATGTTGTTAATGTGGGAAAGTATGGGAAGGGTAGGGAGTAGGAATCCCCTATATTTTTTAATGTAACATTTATGTAATCTAAGTATCTTTAAAAAACAAAAAAGTATATATAAAAAAGAAAAATAAATAAATAGTTTTGAGGAGAATAAGAATTTCCAATTATATTGTTTTATTGTTACATTATTCATTTCAATAAAATGTATATAAATCCATGGTGCTATTATTATTCTCCAGCAAACTACCACAGAAACATAGAGAAAGGCTTACCCTCAAATTATCCTCACATTCTTCATTTACAAAAGGCAAAGAAATAATATTTATCACATTGGGTCTTTGACAGAATTAAATGAATTATATATTCAAATATTATAGTGACATTGTAGGTCAAGAACAAAGAAAGCAGGCAATCTGAAGCAATGTGACCCAATAAGAAAGTGAAAAAACACCGACATTAATTTGAAGAAAGGTCAGTTTTAAAGCTATGACCCTTGCCCCCACTACACACATACACCTAGGACTGAACCATAGCATAGCTTTGGCTGATAAGTTATCCAGTCTGAAGTGTGGTGTGTGGGGCCAGAGATCAGAACAGCTTCTGATGTTGCAGTGGTGCCTCATGAGATGAAGTGCCAGATTTTGATCTCATTTCAGTTTAAAACACTGGGAAAAACATTTTTTCAATGTAGAGAAACAAGCTTAACAAATATTCATGGGATTTAATATTCTTTCCCTAAAGCAAAATAATCCTGACATGGTAAAATAAGCAATCTGTTTCTGTATTCCAATAGCATTATATATCTATATCTTGAAATATATTGCCTGTGTAATTCACAATATACAGCAATAGTAAATCAGCTGTAATTCCAAATTTGTTTGAAATAAACTTCAACTTGTCAATGCTAAAATGTTCTGTAAAGATCAAATAAAAAATAACTCTAAAATTTACATGCTATCATTTTCCATGTAGTAGAGTAAAGACATTATTTTAAGTACTTACTTTTTATCAAGAAAGACAGAAGCATTTTCAGCAAAGTGACAACCTGGGAGCCTATGGTACCATATCTGTAAAGATTAGGGCTCTTTTTAAAACTGGTTATTAATGACATCTAATCCTTTCTTCTTTCAATGTTTAAACATCAGGCTTTTATTTTTTCAGTTTCTACATAGGGCAGTCACGCACATAGCAAGGCAAGTCATCCTATGCCAAATAAAGCATGAAGTCGTTTTACAAAAGTGTAAGACTGGTCACTAATAAACAATGACTTAAAGAGTAAGATCAATAAAAATCCATCCCCTCTTATGAAAGCACATTTAAATGCATGTTATTTTACTTTCCATTTGTCAACAACAGTATTATAAAATTAGCATAGCATATTTGAGGTATAAATTACATCACAAACAGGGAAAAATTTTATGAAAACATAGTTCAAGATGAACTTGCGGCAGCCGTGAAGTAGTCATAATTAATAGTTGCCATCATTGTGTAGAGTCATGGAATATAACTTATCTACCACTTCCATAGGTGCAGAAAGTGTAGGAGCTTATATCCCAGCTCCCTTAGTTCACTGGGTTTGGATAAGCACTTAACATCTCTGTGCCTCAATTTCCTTATCTATGGACAAGAGATAATAATGTTTAATCTAGGTGGTCATTATGAAGCTTAAATTAATTAGCACATTACAGCATTTAGAATAATGCCTGACGCTATTGAAAATAGTCAATTTATGTTAATAATTATGTTATTTGCTGGTATGTAAGACAATGTTACTTATTCTACATTGATTTATTCAAAACAGAAACCAGGACAATAAATAAACTTCTTTAAACTTAAACATAATATCATTCATATGCAACATCAGGATTCAATTAGAATTCCTTTTAAAAGAGGACTGTACAAAATAAATGAGATTCTGTAACTTTGATACATTTATATCATTACCTTTGGGATAACCATCCTAACTCCATTAAATTATAAAAAGCAAAAAAATCATATAGTAGAAGATATAGATATCATACACATAATGTGCTAGTTATGCACTTTATATTTTATTTTATATAGTAAAATACAATGGATGAAGAAAATATTATAAAATCTTTTATTTTGAACTCTTCATTGAAATTACAAAAATTTTGAGCCAATGTGAAGTTATATATATATATATATATATATATAAAATCAAGTCATATGAAAAAATATCATCACTTCAATTTGATCAATAAAAGTTGAAATAAGAAACAAATACTCAGCATGTTGAAAGAATATGAAAATGTAAAGACATCCCTAAGACAACATAGACATGTAACTGATAAGAAAACCAAGAAAAATGCTACTGCTTTTGATCTTATTCTAAAAGAACAAAATTCTAGGAGATGGATAGTATAATTCATGTGCAGTCAGAAACAATTTGTGTGATTTTAGACTTAGAAGAACGTATCCAACATCTTTGGTAGGGAATAAAAAGGTGATTTTTTAAACACAGCATTGTTGTTTTAGGCAAGGTAAACTACACCACAATATATTCAGATAGTTTTGTTGTTTTTTTAATTCAAAAGCTTTAAAATGGCCAGGGATTGACAGAGAAGATAACAAATGTACGAATCAGGCTTTTATCACCAATGAAAAAATAAATTATTTTTATAGACTTAAAATTGGCATTAATGCATTTAGTTTTGGGTAAAGGGCTTACAGTTTAAAATACCACTAAAATAATACAGTGTTAATAGAAATAGAAATCGGCTACATACTGAGATGATTTTAGTGAGATAACTGTTTAAATGTAAAAAAAGTAATGCCTTGATCCCAATTAGTGATATCTTTAAAAAGATGGAATTCAGAGGGACTTCTTTGAGGACATTGCTTTTTCAAACACATTCTGATATTCAAATTCAGTTTATGGCAGAACTATAGATTAAAGTGTTTTAAACAAATTAATTTTATTGATACACATTAATAAAGCACACAATTCATCCAAAATGTAAAATCAATGGCATTTGGTATAATCATATAGTTGTGCATTTACCACTTAAATCATTATTAGAGCATTTTCATTATTAGAAAAATAATAATATGAACAAAACCCACAAACAAACAATAAATTTCTTTTCTTTTTTAAAAAGCTGACAGATACCCATTTCTTGGGGAGATGTGCTGTTCAATTCCACAGGTTAAGCTTTCTTCATTATTATAGAGAATTTCATATATATTAGAGAGATTGTCATTCACTACTTTCTTGCCTTTTCAAAAAGACAATAGCAGACTTTCTTGACTAAAACCGATATCTTTAAAGGCATGCAATAAAAATATCCCCACAATGGTAAGGAAGTCACTCAAATTACCAAAGACATCATCAACAGGCTTATATTGCCACTCCTTAAAAAGTATAGCTGAACAAATTAAAACTGATTTTGTGAAGAATATGTAATATATTAGTGCCACAATGGAAGTGTTGAATATGTCCAAGGCCTTATTCAGATAACTAATCTGTGTGCTCACACATTATCAGGCTCAGCAGCAGAATCCAGGCCAGGGGGTGTCACAGCATGGGCTTTCCAGCAAACAGTTCTTGAATAGTGATGCCCAGGTCTTTCAAACAGGAGACTGAAAATGCTCCAATCATAGAGCAGATTGTTATATTCTCAAGAACATTTGACTGTCCATGGTGAGGCCCTACAATAAAGGTTAATATCAAGGACCCAATGACCACAAGTGTTGCAAGGACCATAAAACCTGGGTCACCATTACCTGGCGAGATGACACATTAACCTAACCATCATACATGCTATTTATATTGTACTTCTAATACTTAAGAGTATACCATGCAGGTTTTTCTATTTCAGTGCCTAAGGTGCTGTTGCCTTCTCTTTTTTTCTATTGTATTCCATCCCATAGATGTGTCAAAATTCATTTGACTTATCTGAATTGATGGAAATTTAAGAGGGCTCTAATGTTTTACAATTCAAAAAATGTTTAATGAATTATCAAGTATATCTGAATACCATAACCTATACTTTCCCGTAGTTAACATAGGTATATAAGAATCAATCCCTTAGGGCAGCAGGGAAAAACTGGAAAAAAAGTGCAACATGGTGGGTACTTTAGGAAAGTCTAGATTAGGGGAGACATCAAAGAGGAGTTTGGACAATTTTAGTGTCTTTTTGGCAGAGCATATTGGAATCAATCTATACTTATTTCATAGGTCCCCTGAGCCTGTTTTGACTGAAGCCAGAGCTGGGAAGCTTGTCTCCAGGGGGAAAGTTCTACCAAAATTAGCTCTTCAGGAAATAAAAATGAGAGAAGACAAAAGCAGTATTAAAAATATACAGAGGCAAATAAAACACAAACAGAACAAATTAATATTCACAGAGGAAGAACAGGGAAAACGTTAGCAAAAAGCCAAACTGTCAGACAGCCATAGGCTAAAGAGAGAAACTGAACACAGATAAAACATAAAAAATCAGATGACAAGATACCAGCAAAAAAATTACAAGGCACAAAAAAACAAAAGCTATGGCCCAGTCAAAGGAACAAATTAAACCTTCAGTTTCAATAAATTTAAAAGTCTCAATAAATTTAAAAAATTGAAGTTATACAAAGCACTATCTCATACCATAATGAAATGAAGCTGGAAATCAAAAACAGGTGGAGAAAGGAAAAGCTCACAAAGATATAAAGGTAAAACAACAAACTCTTAAACATACAGTTGGTCAAAGAAGAAATCACAAGAGAAATCAGTAAATATCTCGAGATGAATGAAAACGAGAACGTATCAAAACTTATGGCATGCAGCAAAGGCAATGCTGAGAGGGAAATTTATAAGCCTCAATTCTTGCATTAAAAAAGAAAGAGCTAAAATCAAAGATCTAACTCTACACCAGGAGGAATTAGGAAAAACAACAACAGTGAAGTAACCCCAAAGCAAGAAGAAGGAAAGAAATAACAAAGACTAGAGCAGAAATAAATGAAACTGAGGAAAAATCCAATAGAGAGAATCAACAGAAACAAAAATTGGTTCTTTGAAAAGATCAACAAAATCAGCAAACCCTTAGCTAGACTGACAGAAGGCGAAGAAAAAAATGTGCAAAGGTACAAATAAATAAAATCAGAGATAAGAGGGGGGACATTACTACTGACCATATAGAAAAAAAAGAGATCATAAGAATATGCTTTGAAGAACTGTATGCCAACAAACTAGACAATGTAGATGAAAGAGACAAATTTCTAGAAACATACTTACTACTTACAGTGACCTGAGAAGAAATAGAAGAACTCAACAAACCAATCACATTTAAAGAGATTGATTCAGTTATCCAAATTCTCCTAGAAATGAAAAGTCAAGGACCAGATGGCTTTACAGCCAATTCTGCCAGTTACTCAAAGAAGAATTAATCCAATCTTGCTCAAAATCTTACAAAATATAGAAAAAGAGGGAACATCAACAAACTCATTCTATGAAACCAACATCACCCTAATACCAAAGCCAGATAAAGATATCATGAAAACAAGAAAATTATAGACCAATTTCTATAATGAATATAGATGCAAAATCCTCAACAAAAGACTTGCTAATCGAATCCAACAGCACATTAAAAGAATTATACCTCATGATCAAGTGGATTCATCCCAGATATGCAACGGTGGTTCAATACAAGAAAATTAATCAAAATGATACATCACATTACTAAATTGAGGAAGAAAAATCACATGATCATCTTGATTGCTGCAGAAAAGGCATTTGACAAAATGCGTAACATTATACAAGGGTCCCATACATCAATCCACCACCAACACCTTGTATTGTGAGATATTTGTTACAAATTATGAAAGAATATTGGTAAAATCTTACTACTAACTATAATCTTTATCTTACATTTGGTGTATCCCCCCTCCATCCCACCCTATTATTATTTTTTAATATATTCTATGACAGAAGTTGTAAACTTACAAAACAATCGTGCACATGTGCAGAATTCCCAAACAACACCACTCTATCAACACACCACACAATGGTGGAACATTTGTTACAGATTATGAGGTAATATCCTCAGATTATCACCAGGTTCACAGTTTACTTTTGGCATACTTTTCCCATACTCTCCCAATATCAGCACAGTACATCTTTGGCATAGATGCATGAATATTACAGTATTACTGTTAACCGCAGTCCATAGGTCACTCCAGTTGTATTTTCCCATGCTTCTCCACATTCCCACCACCCTGCAATAGTAATGTACATTGGTTCTAGTTCACAAAGGACACTCTTACATCTGTACCATCAACCATAATTCATATCCACCTCCGGGTTCACTGTGTTAGTCAGTCCCTAGATTTTCTCTAGCTTTCTTCCAATTGGCATTTACATCCCTAGACAACTCTTTTCACCCTCATTCCCATTTATAAACCAGCTGTTACTCACTACAATGTGTTACCATCAACTCTATACATTTCCACACTTTTACAGTAAAGTTAATTAAAACTTCTACATACAGTAAACATCAATAGTCCATCTCAGTCCTCCTCTTCTCTTCTTTAAGAATCCACTATCTACCACCAGGTCTGGAAGATATTTTCCTACATTTTATTCTAAAAGCTTTATGGTTCCTGCTTTTATACTTAGGTTTTTGTTCCATTTTGAGCTAATTTTTTATAAGGTGTGAGATAGGGGTCCTCTTTCCTTCTTTTGGCTATTGATATCCAATTTTCTCAGCACCATTTGTTGAATGGACTGTTCTGCCTGAGCTGGGTGTGTTTGACAGGCTAGTCAAAAATCACTTGACCATAAATGTGAGGGTCTGTTTTTAAACCATCAATTCAGTTCCATTGGTCGATATGTCTGTCTTTATGACAGTACCATGGTGTTTTTACCACTGTAGCTAGGTAACATGCTTTAAAGTCTGGAAATGAAAGTCCTCCAACTTTGCTTTTTCCTTTTAAAGATGTTTCTGGCTATTCAGGACCCCTTACCCTTTCAAATAACTTTGATAATCATGTTTTCCCTTTATTTAAAACATGCTATGAAATTTTTATCAGGATTGCATCGAATCTATATAACAGTATGAGTAGAATTGACATCTCAATGATATTTAGTCTTCCAAGCTGTTAGCATGGAATGTTCTTCCAATTATTTAGGTCTTTTTTATTTCTTTTAACAATGAGTTGTAGTTTTCTGAATACAGGTTCTTTACATCATTGGTTAAGTTTATTCCTGAAAAAGTGAATTTTACCTGTCATATTTTGTTTTCACCAGTCTTTTGACACTTTTAGTTACTTTTATTGATATAATATTCATTTCTAGACTCTCTTCCAGGCCTCTCTCTCCTGTCTTTTCCTTTCAGGCTGTAGCACAGCCTTTAGTGTTTCCAGCAAATCCAGTCTCTTGGTTACAAACTCTTTCAGTTTCTGTTTATCTGAATATTCTAAACTCACTCTCATTTTTGAAAGACAATCTTGTTAGATATAAGATTCTTGATTGGAAAGTTTTTCTCTTGTAGTATCTTAAATATATCATACCACTGCCTTCTTGCCTCCACAGTTTCTGATGAGAAATTAGCACTTAATCTTATTGGGTATCCCTTATATGTTATACATTGCTTTTCACTTGCTGCTCTCAGAATTCTCTCTTTATCTTTGGCACTTGACATTCTGATTAGTATGTGTCTCAGAGTTGGTTTATTTGGATTTATTCAGATGGGAGCATGTAGTGCTCCTTGGACATGGATATCTATGTCCTTCAATAGGGTTGTGAAATTTTCTACCATTATTTCTTCAAATAGTCCTTCTTCCCCTTTTCCCTTCTCTTCTTTTTCTGGGACACCCATGACATGTATGTTTGCATGTCTTTTGCTGTCATTTAGTTCCCTGAGACCCTGTTGAATTTTTCCATTCTTTTCTTCATCTGTTCTTTTTTTTGTTGTTTGTTTGCTTTTAGAAGCCATTTCCTCAAACTCATCAATCCTTTCTTCTGCCTCCTCAATTCTGCTATTATATGATTCCAGTGTATTTTTAATTTCCTGTATTGCACCGTTCATGCCCATAAGATCTACTATTTTCCTATTTATGCTTTCAAATTCTTCTTTTTGCTCATCCATTGTCAACTTAATATCCTTAATCTCTTTTGCCATCTCATTGAATTTATTAAGGAGATTTGTTTGAACATTTATGATTAGTTGCCTCAACTCTTTTATGTCATCTGGAGGCTTATCTTATTCCTTTAACTGGGCCATATCTTCCTGTTTCTTGGTGTGGATTGTAATTTTTTGTTGGTGTCTTGGCATCTGGCTTACTAGAGTATTTATTCTTGGGACAGTTTTTCTCTTTAGTTTAGGACATTCTTGCCCTTTTCCCTTGCTGTTTTTGTAGTAGGAGCCAATGATATAGTTGGTGCTGTAAGCTGTGGAAGCTCAAGCTGCCCACACTGCCCCAGGGACCAATGAAGCTTCTTCTACCTTTCTTCCTTGCCAGGGGTAGGGACAGAGCCACAGCGGTGTCTAATAATCCAACTTGTACAGGCCTAGACTGTAGTTGCCCAGAGAAACTGATGAAGCTTCAGGCTCCTTTCTCCCCTGCCTAGGGCAGAGATTGAGCTGCCGTTGTGAGCAATAATCTATGTTGTGTGAGTCCAAAATGACCACAGTTGCTCCAGTAGACTTCCACCTATTCAGTCTGTGCCAGCTGAATGTACCTGCAGTTACCTGGAAAGGCTGGAGCAGGGCCACCAGCTTCCTCTCTGCTAGAGGTGGATCTGAATCCTAGGCGAGGGCTGCAGATCAATCTGGGTGAAAGAAACCAGTCTCTACCATCACTGTGATTTTCAGGCAGGCTGGCTTCCTCTCAGGCTGGTGGTGGAGTCATAATGGTGGCTACCGGCCTCTTTCCAACTTGAACAGTTTCAAACTTTTGTTGTTCTTAGGGTTATACTTTAGCCAGCTGAATTTACTAATTAGTGGCTGAAATCAGTGGCCAACCGTGTCTTCCTCCCCTCTTTTGGGGAAATGGAGCTTCCAACTCCAGCCACAAAATAGCTCCTGAGGCAGCTTACGCTGCCAGAGTAGGATGATCACCAGCCTAAGGCGTGGCCTGTATTACCCCAGAGAGGATGGGGCAGGTCTCCCCAGCTTCCTCCCTGCCAGAGGTGGGCCTGGGACTTATGCTAGAGCTGCAATCTGATCTGGATGGAAAGAAGCCAATCCCTATAGCACTGTGATTTTCAGTCTACCCTACTTCCCCTCGTGCCAGAAGTGGAGTTAAAATGATGGCTACTGGCCTCTTTTTGACTTGGACAGATTCAAATTTTAGCTGTTCTTAGGATTATACTTTAGCCTGCCGAATTTACTAATCAGTAGCTGAAATTGGTGCCCAACCGTCTTTTCCTCCCCTGTTTTTGGGAAGTGGAGCTTCCAGTTCCAGCCACGGAATAGCTCCTGAAGCACTTATGCCACCAGTGGAGGATGGGCACTGGCCTCTGGGGTATGGAGTGCTCTACTTATGAATCTTCTCTGCAGATGGGCAGTCTCCTCCTTCCATTCTTTTAAGGAGGTTGCAGGATGCTCTTCTGGCCTCCTGGAGCCACCAAACAGGTGCTTTAGATAGCTCTGGGTGATTACTAACTGCCCTGTAGCACGAGCTGACTCTAGAAGCTCCTTATTCTGCAGCCATCTTGCTGATTTTCCCAACATACCTTTTTATAAAATTGGAAATGCCAGCTATCAAATTTATTTGGAAGGGTAATAGGTCCCAAATAGTCAACAACCTCTTTAAAAAGAAGAATGAAGTTGGAGGACACTCACTTCCTGACTTTAAAGCATATTACCTAGTTACAGTGGTAAAAACAGCATGGTACTAACATAAAGATATTTATGTTGACCAATGGAATCAAATTGAGTGTTCAGAAAAAGATCCTCATATTTATGGCAAAGCAATTTTTGACAAAGTGCTCTGGGGCAATCATCTGCGCCAGAACATTCTATTAAAGGAATGGTGCTGGGAGAATTGGAAATCCATATCCAAAAGAAAGTCACTGGACTCCTATCCCACACCTTACACAAAAATTAACTCAAAATGGACCAAAGAACTAAATACAAAAGCTACAACCATAAAACTCCTAGAAGAAAATGTAGAGAAACATCTCCAAGATCTTGAGGTGGATGGTGATTTCTTAAACCTTATACCCAAAGCACAAGCAATGAAAGAAAAAATAGTTAAATGGGACCTACTCAAACTTAAACACTTTTGTGCATCAAAGGACTTTGTCAAGAAAATGAAGAGGTAGCCTACTCAATGGGAGAAAATATGTGGAAACCACATATGCAAAAAGGGTTTGATATCACACAACCCAATGATAAAAAAGACAAGCAACCCAATAAAAAATGGGCAAAAGTCTTAAGCAGGCATTTCTTCAAAGAGGAAATACAAATGGCTAAAAATCACATTAAAATGTTCATTATCATTAGCTATTAGGGAAACTAAGATCAAAACTACACTGAGATATCATTTTACACCTTATAGAATGGCTGTTATTACAAAACCAGAAAAGTACAACTGATGGAGAATATGTGGAGAAATAGGAACACTCCCTCACTGTAGGTGGTTATGTAGAATGATGCAGCCTTTTTGGAATACAGCTAAAATGTGAGTGTGAGTGTGGTTGGAGATTGAGTTGGGCTATCCATAGAGCTGGTTGGAGGGCTGGAGGAAGGAACAGGTGAACTCTGGTAAGATAGAGGACTGGTTGGGAATACAATTTTGGAAGTGCTCTTTTGGAATCTATGGCAGGGGAGATTAACTGGTGCAGGGTGTCGGTGGTAGGAAGGTTATACCTGGGGCATGTCTCTATGGAATATGAATATGTTCATGTGGTCACAGGGTGTTAGCTCAGTGGGTAGAGACACACAATAACCAACAAAATATTAAATTCACATCCTGGTAGTCCTGCTATGTTCTCTATTAGAGTGGCAAGAATCTCTACAGTACATAAGCAGTGTCTAATAACAGAAAACAGACCAATATGCCAAGCCTTCAATATTAATGCTTGTACTTATGAATCTTATTCTTGTAAAATTGAAACTTAGCCTAAGAGTTACCTCCTGAAAACACAACCTCACTGTTGGTGGGGACATAGAATGATGCAGCTTTTCTCTAATGTGGCCTCTCTGTAAGCCAAACTCAGCAAATAAACTCCCTACCTTTTCCCCCTCCCCCAGTATGGGACATGACTTCTGGGGATGAGCCTCCCTTGCACTGAGGGATTATTACCAAGTGCCAACCAGCAATACATTTGGAAAAAGATCTTGACCAAAAGGAGGAAACATTAAATACAAAAGAGTTTTAAAGGTTAAGAGATTTCAAAGTGAGTAAGGAGATTATTCCAGAGGTTACAGTTATGCACATCTCAGGCAAGTCTCACTAATTGCCACAGTAAACAAAGGCTCAAATGGGTGTTTACAAGAGCTCTATAGATATTGGACACGCTACACAAAGCATACAACCCATGAAATCAGCACCCTATCAGTGGGCCTTACCTTGGAATATATGATAACCTATTCCCCCCTGTAACAGAGTTAGGCTCATTTATTATTTCCCTAGACAAGATTCTTCTACCCCTCTTATTTGAACATATAATTAGCACTGAAGCTTTTAAACATATATCCTAGAATCTTAATTCTTTGGTCTGTTCATATGCTGCTTGAGCCTGAGTCTCAGCAGAGTTGTAGCCAACACCTAAACTCCAGTTCATCAGACTCACCTAAGACAACTAACAGAATGATGATTATGGATAATGCCCAAGCCCAAAAGGAAAGAGTATCGACAACTGTAGGCAAAACAGTTCCTTCCATCTGCCCCACAAGGTCTAAGCCCTTTCTCAATCTGAAGCTGAGAGGTCATCAACATCCCAAAGTCCTCAATATTGAGTAATGAACAAACACAAGGGGGGCTTGCAAACTTGGACCAAAGTAGAATTATTATTACTGTAGTAACAAAAATCTTTTAAAACTGATATAAAGATAGTGGTTATCATAGGTTCTGAGAGGAGGGAGGGGGAAGAATAGGTGGAACATAGGGCATTGGAATTTTTTGCATGATTTTGCAATGATGGATAGAGGCCATTATACATTTTGTCAAAACCTATATATTGTATGGTTCAAAGTGTAAGCCATAATGTAAAATATTAACCATGGTTAGTAGCAATGCTTCAATATTCATCAATTGTAACAAAGTATTAGCTAGCCGAAGGTGTGCTGATGCAAAATACCAGAAATCTTTTGGCTTTTATAAAAGGGTATTTTATACCTTTACAGTTACCAGGCCATAAAGCTTAAATTACTTCCCTCACCAAAGTCTGTTGCCACATGTTGGAACAAGATGGCTGCCAACATCTACAAGGGTTCTGGCTTCCTCTTCCTCCTAAGGCTCCATGGTCCCAGCTTCTTCCAATATCAGCTGTAGGCTGGGATAAGTCTCGTTTCTCTGCTGGGGCTCATTCCTCTCTGGGCTCAGCTGCGCTGTTCTCTCCACAAGGTCAGCTATAGACTATCAGGCTCTCTTTACTTCCCAGAGACTCTGCCATGTGTATAAAGCCATCTCTATTCCTCTGTGTTCTTCTCCTGAGTGTTTACTTCCCAGGCTCCAGAATCCAAAAACTCCAACTGTCTCCTCTGCCATGTCATTTTCTCTGTGAGTCCCCACCCACCAAGGGGTCAGGGACTCAATATCCTATTGAAGTGGCCCAATCAAAGCCTTAATCATAATTTAATCAAGCAAAAGTGAAACCTCTGAATCCAATGCAATCTAATATACCCAGAGGAACAGAGCAGTTTACAAACATAAACCAATATCTGTACTTGGAATTCATAAATAATGCCAAACTGCAACATGTACCATACTTATGTAAGATGTTATTAACAGGGGAAAATGTGAGAGTGGGAGGGAGTGGGGTATATCGGAGTCTCCTATATTTTTGATGTAATTTTTTCTGTAACCTAAAACTTCTTTAAAAATAAAGTTGAAAAAAAAAAGAGACTTCCAGGAAGATGGCATCAAAATAGGTAAGCAGAGCTCAACTCTCTCACAAAAAACAACTGAGAAAACTAAATATAAAACTGCTGTATGATCCAACAATCCCATTACTAGAAATATATTCAGAGAACTGTAAGTAAGGATGGGAACTGACATTTGCACACCAATGTTCATAGCAGCATTATTCACAATTGCTAAAATATGGAAACAACTCCAGTGTCCATCAGCCAATGAGCAGATAAACAAAATGTAGCATATCCATAAATAGAATACTATTCATTTGTAAGATGAAATGAAAATCGAATACATATGACAACATAGTTGAACCTTTACGATATTATGTTGAGTGAAATATCAGACACAAAAGAGCAAATATTGTATGGTCTCACTAGTATGAACTCAAATGATGAGTAAACTCATGGAAATAAACTCTAGAATATGGTTTACTAGGAAATTGAATGTGTGTTGAGAATGGAAACTGAAACTTAATGTATGTAGAATTTTTAATAGGGTTTTTTGTAAATGTGTGGAAATGAATACAGTTGATGGTAATAGAGTATAACTAACACTGCTGATTTATAAATTGATTGTGTCTGAATGGGGTAGTTTTTGGATGTAATATTTCAATAGAAAGGAAACTAGAGATTAATGTAGGGACTGTATAAATAGTGATTTTGGTGGCAGATGAAGATTGTGGTGCATTGTGTAAGTAGAAGAAAGTTCTTCTTTTACAGAGTGAAGATTATAGTGATACATGGAAAATTACAACTACTGTAACTTATGTATTATAGTTGACAGTAATATTGTAATATTCTGTAGCAATGGCAAAGAAGATATATATATTCTAAGGGACAACAATAGGGGTTATAAGAGGGTTTTGGATTTTTCCTTTTGGAGTAATGAAAACATCCTAAAATTGACTGAGGTGATGACTGCACAACTCTGTTATGAATATGAAAGCCACTACACTTTGAATGAATTGTACAAAGCATGGGACTGTATAACACAAGGAATCCAGTGGTGGAAGATGGATTGTGGTTAACTGAACAAATAGGCGAACATTCTCTCATGAACTGTAACAAGTATATAAAACTAATACAGGGTGTCAATAATTGGGTAGGGTGGGTGAAATTTATACCAAATATAAGTTATTGGCTATAGTTAGTAGTAATGTTTTGATGATGCTCTTTCATATTTCGGAACAATTGTTTCACTACAATGCAAGGTGTTGGTGGTGGGGTAATATATGGAAGCCTTGTATGATGATATGCATGTTTGTTTTTTAAGTTCACAACTTTTACTAAACACTTATTGTTTATAGATGTTCATATATGAATGATAAACTCTAATTTTCAAAAGTTAAAAAAAGGTGTATTGAAATATAGGCAGGAGAGATTGAAGAGTTGGGTATAGAGATTCAAGACTCAGATTATACAAAAGTATAATCTGTACTTAATATATTGGATATAACATAATTTCTATGTATTATTCATAATTTTATATGTCACATGAAAGACAGAGACTAATACAGGTTTGAGCTCAATAAATGATTCTTTGAATAAATAAATAAAATCTATAGTCACAGGGATTTTATGGGGAGATTAAGACTAAATTGGGTGAAGCTTAAGTAGCTGCTTTTTTAATTCCTATAATCATATACAGTTATTAGAAAATATTAAAATTACAATGGCATTTTATGGATAGTTAAATTCTGTGTAATATAAAAATTATGTTGTTTCATGAACTCATAAAATTTAAGGAGTTTGAATGAATAGAGGAAAACGTTTTAACAAACGACAACTTGTATAGGAAAATTTTCCCATTTTTCATTTACTTTGAAGCAATGAGAAAATGCATTTTATAATACACACATATTTTTCTGTTTAGTAAAATTATCAAAAATTTTAAAAAAGAATCAATCACTGTAAGATACATTCCCATATGTGGAATTAATGGTCCATAGTATGCTTACTTTTGGTAGATATCACCTAGTTTGTGAGACATTTTATTTAACGTCTTGTGTTAAGTCAGCCAAAGGGGTGCTGATGCAAAGTACCAGAAATCTGTTGGCTTTTATAAAGGCTTTTTATTTGGGGTAGAATACCCTTTACAGTTACCAGGCCCTAAAGAGTCCCATTCAAGGTACCATAGGAGATATTTCTTGTATGACGTTGCCACGTGTTGACACAAGATGGAGGGTGATGTCTGCAAGGGTTCAGCCTTCCTCCTACCTCTTAAGATACCATAGTCCCAGTTTTTTCTGATCTTACTTTCCATGGGGCTTGTTTCTTTCTGGGGTCAGCTTCTCTGGTCTCTTTACAAGGTCAGCTGTAGACTATTAGGCTCATCTCTCTTCCTGGGGCCGTGTCTATGGAGCACTCTCTCTTCCTGAGTGTCTGCTTCTGTGTGTCTACTTCCATGTGAGAGTCTGTTTTATCTGCCCAGGGGGGCTGGGACTTAACACTGAGTTGAAATCTAATGACTTGGTTGAATGAAAGCCCTAATCTTAACGTGATTTAATCTGACATCTCAGCTGAATCTAATACAATCAACAGGTTATCATACCCAGAGGAACAGATCAGTTTACCAACATAATCTATATTTCTTTTTGGAATTCATAAATAATATCAAACTGCCACAGGTCTCTATTTCTTCTACTTTTGAAGAATGGTTGACCATAACTGTAGACCTAGAATACTTAAGAAACACCAAATTTTCCCATAAAGATTAAGTCTTTTGTTTAGAAAGTATGATGAAAGAATGGTTCATTTTCAATAACAGTGATTGTGGAGGAGTCAGAAATCAGAATATGTGTGTGTATGCATAATATTGTATTAACTCATACATTTGTAAATAAACTAGAAAGAAAGAAATATGAAAAAGGTAATAATAGTTGGTTACATGTTTGGGAAGGAAATGGGAAATGGGAAAATGAAGTAATAGGTTAGAAGGCAGATTTTTCACTTTTACATAGTAGAATACATACATACATATAAACATACATACATATTCTCAGAGATCAATATATTTGTCTACATACACAAATGCACAAAGACTTAAGCTATTATCTATTGCACTTGAATTTGGAAATTTTAAAACTAAATTAATTACTTTATGCGGTAAAGGCAGAGAAACGTACTTCTAGAAAAATAAATGCATTAAAATATACAAAAATTTGACAAAACTAGTGAATTGGAGATAGGAGTCTTAACATAAATATTTGTTCCTTATTTAATTCCTCTATCTGAGTCTTTTCAATCTGGGAAATCAAACATGGTATTTCCTTCAGAAAAAACAGTATAACATCTCCTTTAAATGAATAGTCCACCAACTATGGAATCAAAGTTTCACATTGATAATCTATCTTCTTTTACTAACTCTCCTCTGTCTTTGCTGCCCCTTGGGCATCTTCATTATAATAATAATCATCAGTGCTGCCTTTTGCCTAGTGCTGCCTAAGTGCTTTACAATGATTAGCACATTTAATTTTCACCACAGCCTCTTGAAGAAAGTTCCACTTAAACCTGTTTTATGGACATGGAAGCACAGAGGGGTTAAATAATCAGGCAAATTTCACACAAATGTTAAATGGTGGCACCATAATTCCTATTAACTAATGTCTTTATAACACTAAAAGAGGGCCTACTATTTTATCATGAAATATTTCACTTAAGAGGTATAGTAAATGATTATTGTAAAAGTAACTGAATATAGCTAAGAACTATAATCTTTATAATATTGAATAGATGTCATAGAATGATGTTTTAATTTCTCAGGCTGCTTAAAGAAAATACCATGAAATGGTTCTGCTTGAAAAATAGGAATTTGTTAGCTTACAGTTTTGAGGCTGTGAAAAAGCATCAGGGAAATACTTTCTTCCCAAAGACTGGCTCCTCTGCCTCACGACAAGGCACATGGGTGCCTTCTGTAGGTCTCTCCCTTCTCTTTTGGATTTTGCTCATTTCATCATTTTTGCTTCTGCATCTTTCTCTCTCTCTGTATTCTTTCCATTTATAAATGACTCTAGTAATAGGATTGAAACCCATCCTGGGAGAGCTGATGTAACTCAAGTGGTTGAGCCCCTGCTTCCCATGTACTAGGTCCTGGGTTCATTCCCGGTACTTCCTAAAAGAAAAAAAAAATCCCAAATGAGATGGAGCATACCTCATCTGAAGCAAAGTCATAAAAAGGTCCTAATTACAATGGATTAACACCCACAAGAATGGATTAAAATTAAGAAATTAAGTACATGTTTTTATGGGGTAAATACAGTTTCAAGCCACCACAAATGATTTTAAGGATTGTTCTAATTATGAACTCTTCAAATCATAAAATGATTCAAAATATTCTTTGATAAAAGGCTCAATATATAAAGAAGTCAATCTATCTAGATTAATCGATAAAATTCAACCCCAACAATGTTTTTCATAAAACCTGTCATTTTTTTTCTAAAATGTATATGCTCAAAAAAGTGAAATTGCCCAGAAAATGTTGATGAAGAGGATTAAGGTGATGATGCTCACCTTCTGGATAAGTAAAGAAAAAGAAAATTTATGACAATGAACTATGGCCCAAAGATAGGCCAATGCGATAATAGCTAATCAGAATAGAGAGTTCAGAAAGAAACCCACGTATATAATGGAATTTGGTGTGTTAGAATTAGCATATTTCAGGGGAAAGGATGACATGGGGCTGAGAAAATTGTCAGTAAATTAAATCAGTCTCAACTTGCCCTACAGTGAGAAATAAAGCCATGGGAAATTTAAATTTAGATGTAAAAATAAACAAACAAAAACTAAAAAATGAAATTTTGAAAGTAAAAGAAATGAAAATAATTATGACCTGGGAATTGGGAACTTCTTAGAAAAATACAAGGAGAACTCATAATTAGGTAAAAGATTGGCACATTTGTATTTTTTTCCTCCTCTTTTATAAAGTTATACATGATTAAGTAATTTGGTTTTCATCCTTCATAATCTCATATTTAAGGCCAATTAATGTATTTTGAATTTGAGGTAATAATCATATGATTGATTTTAATAATGCTTCCAGGCTTCACGACTTCCTTGCTTTTGATTTAAGTTTGATGACTATGTTTTGTCACTCTTCAAAATGCTTCAAGTTCATGTACTTTAATTATTCCTTGTTTCAATCATTTTCAGTATCTTATGTATCTGTGATAATGTTCTTTTAAATACACATTTATTTTTTCTTTATTTGAACGCCTTTTTGTATTCTTCCTCATGTGACTTAAATGACATAAGAATTACTTTATGATTTCTAACAAATAAATTATAAATTTCAGCATTCACATGGGACAGTATTGTTTTGGCACCCTTTGAGCTAATAAGATACTTTTTATTATTAATTAAACAAAACAGAATATATTGAAAAAATATTAGAACCCACAGAATTGACAAGCAGCCTTTAAAATTACTTCAAAATAGGCAGTAGGACAAAAGGCCTTGGGGAAAGAATGTTGAAGTGGGTCCCAAAGTGCTAAAACAATCCCTACACTTATACCTATTTATTAATTTAACATATTTTCTTTTATGAAGAATTTCTACATAAGTAAAAGCTGATCTACCTACCCATTACCTAGGCCCCAAACTATCGACATATAGACAATTCTACACCATTCACACCTCTCTTCATTGTCTTTGACTCCAAATACCCATATTTTTTTGAGGCTAATCTTGGTCATCATAAAATTTAATGTATAAATATTTCAATGTGTGTATCTACAGGGTGAGAACATATTTTTCAACATTACCACAAAAACATCACATATAAATATTAACAAAATTCTTCAATATTCTCAAATACTTAGTTTAAATTTTTAATAGTTTCAAAAATATCATAATATTTTCAAGTTTGTTTTAATCAGACTGCAATCACAGTCTACCCACTGCAATAATTTGATATAACTCTTTTTTGCATTTTATTTTAGTAGCATATATACACCCCCAAAATCCTCATTTTAACTACTTTCAAGTTTACAATTCTCTTGTAATTATTACATTCATATTGTTGTGCTGTCATCTACATCATCCATTACAAAACCTTTTTTTACCATCTTAAACAGGAACTCTATACCCATTAAGCAATAACTCCCCATTTTCCCATATCCCATCTTCCTCCACAATTGATAACTTGTAGTCTATTCTGTCTCTATGAATTTGCTCATGCTAGTTATTTCATATATGGGAAATCATACAACATTTGTACTTTTATGGCTAGCTTATAACACTTAGCATAATTTTCAAGATTCATCTATGTTGTCACATGTATCAGAACTTTATTTCATCTTATACCTGAACAATATTCCATTGTATGCATATACCACATTTTGTTAAATCCTTTCACCAATTCATGGACACTTAGGTTGGTTCCACCTTTTGGCAATTGTGAATACTGCTGCTGTGAATATTGGTATATAAATACCTGTGTTCCTGCTTTCAATTATTTTGGGTATATACCCAGGATTGGGATGATATGAATTTTAGGCTTCTTTTTTTAAAAATAATTATAGAGTTTGTAGTTTTACAGTAAGATCATGCAGAAAATGCAAAGTTCCCACATATCCACCTCATATTTAACATTTTGCATTAGTGTGGTATCTTTTATATAATTGATGAGAGTATATTAGTATAATAATGCAATTAAGTATAGTCCATAGTTTACAATAAGGTTCACTGTTTGTACTGTACAAAACCATGTTGTTGTTTCTTATAAATCATATTCTAGCAACACATATACCACCTAAAATTCCCCCTTAACCACATTCAGACATATAATGCAGTGGTGTTAATCACATAAACATGTTGTGTTACTATCATCACTATACTACCAACACTATCCCATACACCAATTAGAAACTACAATATTTGAAAATTAAGTGCACATTTGCTACCCACAACTCGGACTCTGTTAACCTGTACTGTAGACTTTGACTTTATGAATTTGCTTATTCTAATCAATTCTAATAAATTCAGTGAGATCATACAATATTTGTCCTTTTGTATCTAGATTATTTCACCCAACATGGTCTCTTCAAAGTTCATCCATGTAGCCACATGTATCAAAATTTTGTTTTAAGCCTCTTTAATCTCTACATCATCCTCCATCTCTCTCACTTTTTCTCTTGCACTTGCTTTCACTCTTTTCTTTGTAATGATTTTGTTGAAGATATTCATTTTTCCTAATTAAAAAAAAGTTTTTAAAATCTTCTATTAATTATTTAGGAATAAATTCAAGAAAAGAATAATACATGTCTTACCACACATGAATCATTATTTAAAAGATACTTTGATAACATAAATGTTACAGAGAATATATAGGGAATTCCCATATGCCCCGCTCGCCACACCTCCCACATTTCCCCATATTAGCAACAACTTTCATCAGTGTGGTACATTCATTGCAATTGATAAACACATTTTGGAGCATTGCCACTAAGCATGGATTATAGTTTACATTGTAGTTACACTCTATCCGATTCGACTCTGTAGGTTATGGCCTGACTTATAAGGTCCTGTATCTGTCATTGTAATGTCATTCAGATGATTCCCAAGTCTAGTAAATGCCCCCTTATTACACCCGTTTTTTCCTCCCCCTAACCCCAGAGTATCCATGGGTCTTTGCCTACACAACAATGGTTTTTCTTCCATTGCTAGAATCACAAGTAGTCTATAGTAGAATACTAATAAGTGTATTTTAGTCCATACTTCATTTCCCAATCCAGAGGAAATTGGGATGTTGATGCCCACTCCATCATTAATTGAGGGTGGCTTTGATCCCATACATCCAATAGATGAGACTCTCTTGCTTGCGGTTGTTGTCACTCTCGGTTCCTTGGTTGTGTTGTTTGTCCATCGTCTTCTCTCCATTAGCTGTCCTGGGTGAGTCCATTGAACTGAAGAGTAGGTGTTGCAACTCCATTGAGATTCAGGGCTCAGCTGGTACATGGACAGCCCAAAGATTTAAGTCTCTTAGATGTACACTACCAACTCTAGTACTAAATATAGGTTCAAATAGAAGGACAGAAGAATCATGCACAGGGAAACCACTGCTGAGTCAAACTCAGTCACACTGGGGAGCATAAATAGCAGATTAGGACCCACTAGCAAGGGGTCAAACTCCTGAGCTGTCTGCCCTGACTATAGTGTCTGGATTTCTCCATATCCATGAGGAGCTTTACTGTTTGGGGTCATATCTACTTTGACTGTCGATGAGATCCTGTTGAGATGTGCATAAGTGCTACCTCAGGGATGTCCTCCTGACTCACTTTGAATTCTCTTAGCTATACAAACTCATTTGTCTTGAGCTTTTCCCCCTTTTTGTCAAAGTGTGGTTTTTTGTTTGTTTGTTCATTTGTTTTTTCCCGATGCATTAAATGTTGGTACTTGGTAGCAATACTTTGGTGGGTATCGGGAGGCTTATCCCCGGGCATCATGTCCCACTCTGTGGGGAAATTATTGCTTTTATATGCTGGGTTCAGCTTAGAGAGAGGCCACGTTTGAGCAACAAGGAGGCTCCCTGTAGGCAATTCTTAGGCACCCTATGTCACTAGGCTAAGTTTCAATTTCAAGAACAAAGGCTCATAAGCATAGTAATCAATATCAAGTGTCCTTCAATGGACCATCTTCTTTCAGAAGTCATTGTCCCTGTACTTGGGACATTCTTGTTGTTCCAATAGAGAATGTGGCAGAACTCCCCCAGATGGGAAATTGATATTTTTTGGTTAGTGTGTAAACCTCCACCCACAGTGACAATGCCCCACGAACACTTGAACACATTTATATGCCTTATGTGTATACCCAGGTGAACTTCCTACCATGTATGCCCTCTCATTGACACCCCGAACCAGTGATCCTCCTCTGTCACAGTTGTAAGCATTCTGTGATCTAAAAGTTCTTTAAAAATGAAGCCAATAAAATAGCCACATACAATTAATAAGAAAATGAAATAGCAATAATAGCTTTATACATAAGAAGTAAAATACATAAAAATTAATGAAAAGTAAAAATAGAATATTTCAAAAATTGGAATATTAAAAAATAATGAAAAAATATTTGAAGAAAAAACTTTTTTTTTTTTTTACATTTTGCCTTTCATCACTGTAAGACTGTTGTCCTGTATGTACAGTGGCAATTTGTTCCATTTATTCCCCTAGTGTCTTAATTTTTTTTTTCATTTTTTCTTCAAAGAAGTTTTAGGTCACAGTAGAGTCACGTACAGAATACAGGGGATTCCAATATACCCAAAATCTTACCCCTTTTCTCCCTTTCCCCATTAATAACCTTTTATATGTGGATGGCATATTTGTTACAGTTGATGTACAAATATTGAAACATAGCTATTAGCCATCTTCAATAGTTCATATTATGTTTTACATTTTGGACCATATGCTTTTATAAGATCTGATAAAATTTAACGTTGTCTGTATCCATCTTTGTAAGATCATGCAGAACACTTCCATCACCCCCAAACCCCAAAATGTCCACTTTTCCATCTATTTTATTCCTCCCTCCCCAACCCCTTTGGGCCCATGGTGACCGCCAGGCTTCACTCCTCAAAGTACAAGATTCATAATTACTTGCATCTTCCCTGAGGGCTTGACACACTGGTCTGTCCTCCCCTATTAGTCACCACCAATGCTCTCGAGTGACTCCTATCCCTCTGTTTGAGAACATAACAGGCCTCCCTAGGATGGGAGTCAAACACCTTCCCGCTCATTATGTGGGTCTCTACCCACTGATGCAACACACTATGCCAAAAAGATCACTCATATGCTCCCTAGAAGCCTGCCCCAGGTGTGCCCTGGCCTGAATGCCCCTTATCCAAAACCCTAAACCAGTAACTCTTCCTTGTCATATTGCCAAATGAGCATTCCCAACTGTAATTTCAACCACGTACCCACAATCTCCAGTGTTCACCAGCTCCCTCAACCTACTCTCCCCACAGTTCCATGAACCATCCAACCCACCCTCCCCACCACCCTCACCCTGCCCTTCTGTCAAACCTGCACCACCCAACCCAATATTATCAATATATCCTTGTCATGTCCCTTCACTGCCCAACTACATGCTTCCACCTTGTCATGGATTTCATCCATATGGGCGTTGGCTCACAATCTTCTCCCTTTCTATTTCCTGTAAACCTATATTCCAGATTTTAGCTCTGTGAGTCTGCTCAGTTTGATTAATTCATATCAGTGAGGTCATGTAATATTTGTCCTTCAATGCCCCACTTGCTTTACTCGAGATAAGGTCCTCAAGAATCATCCATGTTGTTCCAGTGTTAGTACTGTATTTCTTCTTACAGCTGACTAATATTCCATGGTATGGGTATACCATACTTTGTTTATCCATTCATCAGTTGATGGGCATTTGGGTAGATTCCAATTTTTTGGTTGGAAATAGTGAATAATGTCGCTATGAACATTGGTGTGTATATTTCTGTTCATGTCCTTGCTTTCAATTCCTCTGGGTATATAACCAGCAGTGGGATTGCTGGATCATATGGCAGATCTATAATTAGTATTTTGAGGAACTGCCAAACTGTCCTCCATAATGGCTGCACCATTCTACAATCCCACCAGCAGTGGACGAGGGTTCCTGTTCCCACGTATCCTCTCCAATACTTGGAGCTGCCAGTCTAATGGGTTTAAGATAGTATCTCACTGCAGTTTTGATTTTTATTTCCTAATAGCTAGTGATGTTGAGCATCTTTTCAAGTGCTTTTTAGCCATTTATATTTCTTCTCTGGAGAAGTGTTTATTCAAATCACTTCCCCATTTTTTAAATGGATTGTTTGTCTTTTTATTTTTGAGGTGTAGGGTTTCTTCATATATGATAGATAATAGAATCCTATCAGATATATGATTACCAAATATTTCCTCCCATTGGGTAAGCTGCCTTTTCACTTTCTTGAGAAACTCTTTTAAGGTGCAAGAGTTTTTAATTTTGAGGAGGTCTCGTTTGTCTATTTTTTCTTCTGCTTCTCATGCTTTGGGTGTGAAGTTCATGAAATCATTTCCTATTACAAGGTCCTGTAGATGTTACCCTACATTATCTTCAAAGGTCTACATGGTCTTGGCTTTTATATTTAGAACTTTGATACATCTTGAGTTAATTTTTTTATAAGGTGTGAGATGGTGATCCTCTTTCATTCTTTTGGATATGGATACCCAGTTCTCTGAGCATCATTTGTTGAAGAAGCCATTCCCTCCCAGTTGAATGGGCTTCGTGGCCTTGTTGAATATGAGATGACTTTATATGCAAGGGTCTATATCATAACTCTTGATTTGGTTCCATAGGTTAGTATGTCTATCCTTGTGCCAATACCATGCATTTTTGACCATTGTAGCTTTTTAGTACAGTACTTCAAGTCCAGTAATGTATTCCCTCCAATTTCATTTTTCTTTTTCAATATGTCTTTGGCTATTCAGGTCCACTTGCCCTTCAATATAAATTGAATAGTTAGTTTTTCCAATTAAGTAAAAAATGCTGTGCTGATTTTTATTGGGATTGCATTAAATCTGTATATCAGTTTGGGTAGGATAGACATCTTAATGATGTTTAGTTTTCCTATGCATGAACAGGGAATATTCTTCCATTTATTTAAGTCTTCTTTGATTTCTGTTAACAGTGTTCTGTATTCTCTGCATATAACTTTTTTTTACTTCTTTAGTTAAATTTATTGCTAGGGTTTTGATTCTTTTAGTTGCTATTGTAAATGGTATTTTTTTTCTGATTTCCTCCTCAGATTGCTCATTATTGGTGTATAGAAATGCTACTGAATTTTGTGCATTGATCTTATAACCTACAACTTTACTGGACTCATTTATAACCTCTAGAAGCTTTGTTGTAGATTTCTCAGGGCTTTCTATTTATAAGATAATGTTGTCTGCAAAAAGTGAAGCTTTTATTTCGTCCTTTTCAATTTGGATAAATTTTATATCTTTTTCTTGCCTAAGTGCATGAGCAAGTACTTCTAACACAATGTTAAATAGGAGCAGTGATAGAGGGCATCCTTGTCTAGTTCCCGATTTTAGAGGGAAAGCTTTTAGGATTTCACCATTGTATATGATGTTTGCTGTGGGTTTTCCATATATACCCTTTATCATGTTGAAGAAGATTCCTTCTATCCCAATCTTTTGTAGTGTTTTTATCAGGAAATGGTGCTGTATTTTGTCTAATGTTTTTTCTGCATCTATATAGATGTTATGTCAATTTTTTCTTTCAATCTGTTCATGTGGTGTGCAACTTTGATTGATTTTCTTATATTGAAACTTCCTTGCATACCAGGGATGAAGCCTACTTGGTCAAGGTGTATAATTCATTTGATGTGTTTTTGAATAAGATTAACAAGTATTTTGTTAGGGATTTTTAAATCTAACTTCATTAAAGTGATTGGTCTATAGTTTTCTTTTCTTGTGGCATCTTTGGCTTTAGTATTAGGGTGATTTTGGCATCATAAAATGAGTTTGTCAATGTTCCCTCCACTTCTATTTTTTGGTAAGAGCTTAAGCAAGATTGATGTTAGTTATTTCCAGAATGCTTGGTAGAATTCACCTGTGAAGCCATCTGGTCCTGGGCTCTTCTTAGTTGGGAGGTTTTTGGTGACTGATTCTATC
>JAQZBX010027507.1:0-28326 GCA_029593785.1 Cabassous unicinctus | reverse complement strand
CATTCTAAGCTATTTTATAAATGAGTAACTGTTAAGGAATAAACACTTTCAATCTGAATTACAGAAAATAGCCTAATATATGAAATTCTACAAAAATATAAGATAAACACAAACTTATGCCAAAATGGGAAACTATTAGGGTGAATGATGTTAAATTTCTATTTCTACTTTGCGCTGCAAAACAATTTCACATGATTCAACTCAGTAAAATAAACTCGTATTTCATAAAAATAGAACTTCAAGTAGCCTATCATAGAAACCTAGGAAAAGATTCTAAATATTACTTTAAATTAGGTAACAAAAAATTAAAAAAGAATAATCTATTATTTTTCTCCCACCACATTTCAATTTTAATATTATACTGGTCAAAAGGTGGGTAAACAGATACATATGCACATAGTTTCTCTGCTTATTTTTTATCTTCAGCTTTCTATTAATAGATTAAATTTGCTTTATTCTACTTTTTAACTATTACTAAGTTGAAAGATATGCAATCTTATGTACTCTAGCCTCCTCTGCAATAATACAAGGGCATCAAAATTCCTTTACTCAATCTACCTCTGACCCCATATCATTCTTGTTGCTTTTGCCTCATAACTGGATTCACCCTTATGAATGAGACATCCATAATTATTTTTATAAACAGAGAGTAATTATTTAGAATAGCCAATGTATTTATCATTTATTGGTTTCTACCCTTTCATTCTTAATAATTTTGGCTGAAATATATATTTTAGTGTTTATTTTAAGCGTTAATGAATGATAAACTCTCCCTGAATTTGACTTAAAAAATGTCTTTGATGTTCTTTTCTTTAGCAGTCCATTTTCTATACATTTCAATTGAGTGAAAGTCTAACTAGGTATAAAACTCTACATGGCAGTTGTTTCCCTTTATATTTTGAAGTTCATTTTTTATGGTATACATGCCTGCTGAGTTAAAAATTCTGCTGTCACTTTATTATTGCATTTAGGAAGACTATTCTTTCTATATCTTTTAAGAATTTCTCTTTTTATCATTGCTAAGCATGATTCTTCAATCTAAATGCACATGTACTTCATTTTTTCAAAATTGTTTACATTTTACTTCATTTATCGCCTTTCCCCTATGCTCTCTTTTTCCTTTGTCTGAAATTTCGAATTGGACAAATGTTAGGTTTTTGGATTTGAATATTGCAATCTTCTCTTTTTATGTTTGATGGCGGTTTTCTAGTTTATTTCATTAGACTTTTCTTTCATCTCACAGTTCATTTCTTCAGCAGACTCTAATATGCTTCTGATCTCAACCAAAATATTTTTATAAAATTGTTCTGAAATTTTTTATTCATCTGAAATTTTTGACCCCTTCATTGATTGTTTTTCGACCTGATTCTTTGTTATTCTAATGAGTTATTTATTTAGGGACACTTTTCATAAATTTAAAATTTCCTGCACACTCTGGTGTTCTAATTCTTCTGCTAGCTGAGTTTATTGATTCTCCCCGTTGCTACATGGATTTCTCCTTTTGTTTGTCTTTCTTTTTAGGCACTCATCTGTAATGGGAGTTTTTTCTTTTTTCTGTGGTATTACTGTGTGTTTTGGGTCCTATAGATCCATGACAGAGTGATTTATTCTCCTATTTGTTATAGTTTGAAGTTCCTGCTTTATTTGGATAGTGTAAATTTAGACACTAAACTTGTATATTTTTAAGACCTGAATGGCTTTTTATCTTTCTTATATTTCCACTAAGGCCCTGAGAAAACAGTCTTTTTTACCTTCTGGAATTGTGGATGGAGTTTTCTTTTTCAGTTTTAGACAATGTCATATCCCATCAAGGCTTTGGAATTTGTATAAAGCACACAGATCTTGCTCCCCACCTCTGGTAGACATGAGACTTTATTACCCATCATAGAATGAGAACTTTAGAACCAAGGATAGATGCTTCATAGGTGATATTCCATAGCCAGACTGCCTCAGTTCAATTTCCAACCCCTCTATTTCCTAGATAGGCTAACTTATACAAGTTACTTAATTACACTGAGACCCAGTTTTATTTGTAAAATAAAGGTATGCATAGTAACTATTTTACAGAATCATTAAGATTGTTGGAATTATCAAATAAGAAAATACACATAAACATTGAATTAGTGCCTCATAGAAAAACACTAATAAACAGTTATTATTATCATTTCTTGGCCATTCAGGATATTCAGGATATTCAGGATATATGACATCAAGATACTCTTTATTGCCTAAGATATTCTCTTTATATTAGATATGTGGAGAGATTGATTCCTCCCTTCCTTTCTCCATTCTTTCCCTTCTTTTTCCTCTAGGCTTTGAGGCAAAAATGAAAATCAAAAGTCATATATATTTGGTTAAGTGTCTACAAAGTTAAAATCAATGTAATTTTTGTGCCAGCATTTTTCTCTGGTCTTCAGATAGAGATGGGGAAAAAGGCCTTCCACATATAATGCAGTCCACCTCATTCCAACATACATTTTCTTTGCCAAAATTGTGACAAATTATTTGCATGAATTATAGAATTTTATTTTTTAACTGTGTTAATAAATGACAATAAGCATAAATAAATACATAGAGTCAACAATATTCTTTCATTAATGCTAATACAAATTACTAGCTTTGACAAGAAAATGCATTCAGGATATAAAGATATATATTTAAACTGGAAAATAAGATTGAAAATAGTTTGCCAACTGTGATTTCATTTGGTAAGTTAATACATATATAGTCATATCTACATCTAAACATATTCTATATATCATTCTATACATAAAGACATCAACTGGGAACACATACTTGCCATAGTATAAAAAAAGTGATCATCTCTTAATTTTTTCCTTTCTATATTCTTTTCACCTGATTTTTGTGGATTAATTTTGTAAATAGCTTGTATATATTAAATATTTTGATCAAATCAATAAAAATATTTTTTAAGCATTGTCATTATAATGTGTTGTTTAAAAATCAATTATGGGCAAAATTACACTTGATTTGGTGACTAGGCAGTTACACTAGATGGAGAACATTTTTAAACATTTCCAAACCGGTCTTTCTATGTTAAAATTTTTAATAAATTGAAAAATTTGTTCCATTTACCATCCGAATTGTTGTAGGATAAAAACTGGTGACAAATGTGAAGTGTTTTATAAATAAATATCTATAGAAATACAATCTATAGAAATAGTTTCCTTTTTCTTCTAAAAACCCACATACCTTGTCATGATGAATTTCAAATGATCATGAAGGAAATAAAGCAGAGGAGAACTGAAAGGAGGAAAAAGTAGGAAATATTTTTATACTATAATTTTTATTGATTTTTAAAAGATAATTAGATAATGTAAAATAATACATAAAAAATTATCTGTTTACCAAATGATCACTTCCCACACCACCCACCCTTCCCCACATTAACAACTGCTTTCATTAGTGTGGTATATTCATTTCAATTGATGAATACATATTGAAGAATTGCCACTAAGCATGGATTGCAGTTAACATTGTAGTTTACAATCTCTCCCACTCAATTCTGTAGGTTATGGCAGGATATATATTGGTCTGTATCTGTCATTTCAATGTCATTCAGGACAATTCAAAATGCTGAAAATGCCCTCCTATTACACACTTTTTTCCTCTCCCTGACTTCAGGACCTCCAATGGCCACTGACTCCACATCCAGAAGGTAATTTCTTCCATTGCTAGAATCAAATAAGTCTATAGTAGAATACCAGTAAGCCAACTTTAGTCCCTATTTTATTCCCCAATCCTGAGGATTCTAGGGTGGTGATGCCCACTCCACCTCTAAATGAAAGGGGCTTCAATCCCATATGGATGTTGGATGGGAATCTCTCACTTGCAGCTGTAGACTCTCTTGGTTCCTTGGTGTGATGGTTGTCCACTCTCACCTCATTGTTAATTGTCCTGAGTGAGTCCAATGAACTGGAGAGTAGGTGTTGCAATTCCGCTGAGGCTCAGGGCCTGGCTGGCATTTGGAGAGCCCAGAGATTCAAGTCTCTTGGACATAAACCTACCAACTCCAGCACCAAGGATTGGATCAAATAAAAGTTACAGAATAGGCACTTGTAGAGAAGTCACTTCTGAATCCAACTCTGTCACAGTCAGGAGCATAAACACTAAAGTAGGGACAACTGGCAAGACATCAAACTCTAGACCTATCTGTCATGACCATAGGATCTGGGTGTCTGCAGGACCCTCTGGAGACGTACTATTTTGGGTAGTGTCTATTTTGGCAGTTTATGATATCCTGTTGAGACAAGCATAAGCGTTACCTCTCTGATGACCTCAAGACTCACTATAAAGTCTCTTAGCCATTTAAACTTATTGGTCTTTGTATTCAAGGTCTTTTTCCAGTTGCATCACCAGCCAGTAGTGGCTCATCCCCAGGAGTCATGCCAATGCTGGGGTGTAGGTAATGCATTTATATGCTGAGTTTGGCTTAGAGAAAGGCCATATTTGAGCAACAAGGAGGCTACCAGTATGTAACTCTTAGGTACCCTACAATGCTAGGCTAAGTTGCAATTTTAAGAGCAAAGATTCATAAGCATAGTCATCAATATAGAGGGCCCATCAATGGATCATCATACTTCATTAATCATTACACCTGTACTTGGGTGATTGTTGCTGTTCCATTAGAAAATGTGGCAGAGCACCCCAGGATTGGAATTCAATATTATTTCAGTTCTTGTGTGAATCTCTACTGACTGTGGCAATGCCCCATAAATATGTGAACATTTTTATATATCTTATATGTATGCCCAGGTGAACTTACTCCCATGTATCCCCCATCACTGACACCCCACAACAATGATCCTTCCCTGCTACAGTTGTAACCTTTCTGTGATTCAAAACCTCTTAAAAAATGAAACCAAGAATATCACCAAATTCAATTAATAAGGAAAAGAAATTAGGATGGGCTTAAACATAGGAAATAAAATACATAATAATTTAGATACATTAAAATTGAAATAAAGTACAAAAATAAATTGGGATATTAAAAAATAATGAAAAATATTTCAAAAAATAAATTAAAAATTCTTTTTGACATTTTGCCTTTCATCATTGTAATATCTGTCGTCCTGTATGTAAAATGGCATTTTGTTACTTTTCTTCCCCCAGTGTCTTACTTTTTTTTAATTTGGTCTTCAAAGAAGTTTTATGTCACCATAAAGTCGTGTTCAGAATATATGTACATCTGAGTCCAAATCTGTCACACTCATGAGCGTAAACTCCCAAGTATGGCCAACTGGCCAGGCATCAAAATCTGGACCTGTCTGCCATGATCTTAGGATCATCCCATATACTGAACATCCTCCTGTTTCCCCCTTTCCATATTAATAACATTTTTAGATGTGAATGGTACATTTGTTACAACTGATGTACAAATATTAAAACATAGCTAATAACCATGATCAATGGTTTACATTATGTTTTACATTTTAGTCCTTATAATTTTATTAATTTTTGATGAATTTTAACATGGCCTGTATCTATAATTGCAAGATCATGAAGAACACTTCCATTTCCCCCTAAGTAACCCTCTTCCATTTTTTCTATTCCTCCCTCCCACTTTCTTCAGTGCCCTCAGCAAATGCAAGGCTACACTCTTTGGAGGACAAGATTAACAGATACTTGCAACAACACTGAGGGCTTGACACATTAGTCTGTCCTCCCTTATTAGGAACCGCCCATCTTCTCAAGAGAGCCCCTCCTCTCTGTTTGAGAACCTTGTGGGCCTCTTCAGGATGGGAGTCCAACTCCTTCCCACTCACTATGTGGGTCTCTACCCACTGATACAGCACACAATGACAAAATGATCATTCACACATTTTCTAAAAGACTGCCCCAGGTGTGCCAGTCCCAAATGCACCCCCACCTGACAACCTAAACCAGTAATTCTTCCTTTACATATTGCCAAAGGAGCTTTCTCAACATTTTAGTTCAAGTCACGTATGCGCCAATCCTCTGTGCTTACCTGCTCCTTCCCCAAACCATCACCCCAGTTCCATGGACCATTCAAAACATCTTCCCCACTCTACCACCCTGTCAAGCTGGCACCAACCAACCCAATAATATAACTACACCACTGTCTTGTCCCTTCACTTCACAACTATTCACTTCCACCTTATCATAGATTTCACCCATATAGGCGTTGGCTCACAATATTCTTCTGCCGTTCTATATACTGTAAACCTGTCTTTCACACTCTAGCTTTCTGAGTCTGTTCAATTTGCTTAATGCGTATCAAAGAGATCATGTAATATGTGGCCTTCAATGACTGGCTTACTTCAATCAACATAAAGTCCTCAAGATTCTTCCATGTTATCCCATGTGTTAGCATTGTATTCGTTCTTAGAGCTGAGTAATATTCCATTGTAAGTATGTACCACATTTTGTTTATCCATTCATCTTTGATGGGCATTTGAATAGATTCGAACTTTTGGTAAAAGTGAATGATGTCACTATGAACATTGGTTTGCATATATCTGTTCGTGTCCTTGCTTTCAGTTCTTTTGGGTATATACCCAGCAGTGGAATTGCTAGATCATAATGCAGATCTATAGTTAGTTTTTTGAGGAACCATGAAACTGTCTTCTATGATGGCTGGACAATTCTACATTACCACCAGCAGTGAATGAGGGTTCCCTTTCGTCCATATCCTCTCCAACACTTGCAGTCTTTTACTTTTTTTAATGACTGCTAGTCTAATGGGTGTAAGATGGTATCTCATTATACTTTTAATTTGCATTTCCCTAATTAGTAATGATGTTGAGCACCTTTTCATGTGCTTTTTATCCATTTGTATTTTTTTATTGGAGAAATATCTGTTCAAATCTCTTTCCCATATTTTAAATGGGTTTTTTATATTCTTTTTTTGTTTTGTTTTTTTTTTTGATATGTTGGATTTCATTGAATTTTCTGGAAATTAGGCTCCTATAAGATATATGGTTACCAAATATTTTCTTTCTTAGGGCAGGCTGACTTTTCACTTTCTGGACAAACTCCTTTGAGTGCCAAAAGGTTTTAATTTTGAGGAAGACCCATTTATCTATTTTTTCTCTCTCTGCTTCTGCTTTGGGTGTGAGGTTCATGAAGCCATTTCCTATTACAAGTTCCTGTAGATGCTTCCCTACATTATCTTCCAAGGTCTTTATGGCCTTGGCTCTAATATTTAGATCATTGATCCATCTTGAGTTCGATTTTTTTATATGGTGTGAGATGATTTTCCTCTCTCATTCATTTGAATATGGATATCCAGTTCTCCAAGCAACTTTTGTTGAAATGGCCATTTTTCCAAGTTGAGTGGGTTCGGAGGCCTTGATGAATATCAGAGGATTGTATATTTGAAGATCTATATCAGAACTCTCAGTTCAGTTCCTTTGGTCGGCATGTTTATCCTTGTGCCAATACCACACAGTTTTGACCACTGTATCCTTGTAGCTTGTTTTTAAGTAAGTTAGTGTGATTTCTGTGTTTTCATTTTTCTCTTTCAATATATCTTTGTCAATTCAAGGCCTTTTGCCCTTCCAATAAATTTCATAATTAGGTTTTCCAATTCATTAAAAAATCCTGTTTTGATATTTATTGGGATTACATTATATCTACATTATAATAGAAATTAGTATGTTTAGTATTCCTATCCATGACCAGGAAATATTCCTCCATTTATTTAAGTCTGCTTTGATTTCCTTTAACAGTGTTGTATAATTTTCTGTTTATATGTCATTTAAATCTTTAGTTAAATTTATTCCTAGATATTTGATTTTATAGATATTATTATAAATGGTGTTTTTCTTGATTTCCTCCTCAGCTTGCTCAATACTGATATACAGAAATGCTACTGATTTTTGTTCATAGATCTTATAACCTATGACTTTACAGAACTCCTTTTTAAGTTCTAGAAGCTTTGTTGTAGATTTCTTGGGCTTTCTCTGTATAGGGTCATGTCAACTGCAAACAGTGAAATTTTTATTTCTTCTCTTTTAATTTGGAAACCTTTTATATCTTTTTCTTGCCTCATTGCTCAAGCAAGTACTTCTAATACAATTCTAAAAAGGAGTGGTGATAGTGGGCATCCTTGTCTTTTTCTTGATCTTAGAGCAATAGCTTTTAGGATATGACCATTGTATATGATGTCAGCTGTGAGCCTTTCATATATACCCTTTAACATGTTCAGAAAGTTTCCTTGTACTTCTGTCTTTTGCAGTGTTTTTATACAGGAAGGGTACTATATTTTGTCAAATTATTTTCTGTGTTTATAGAGATGATAATGTGAGCTTTCTTTTTTGATCTGTTTATGTGCTGTATTACATTGATTGGTTTTCTTATGTTGAACCATCCTTGAATACCTGGGATGAATCCCACGTGGTCATGGTGTATAATTTGTTTAATGTATTGTTGAATACTTTTAGCAAGTACTTTGTTGAGGATTTTAGCATCTAGGATCATTAGAGAGATCGGTGAGCAATTTTCCTTTCTGGTGGCATCATTTGTTCTCTATGGTATTAGGGTAATTTTGGCAACATAGAATGAGTTAAGCAATGTTTCTTCTACTTCTATTTTTTGGAAGAGTTTACACAGGATTGGTGTTAGTTCTTTACAGAATATTTTGTAGAATTCACCCGTGAAGCCATCTGGTCCTGGGCTCTTCTTAGTGAAGGATTTTATGACTCATTCTATCTCTTTACTTGTGATTGGTCTTTTGAGTTCATCAATTTCTTCTTTCATCAATGTAGGCTGCTTATGTGTTTCCAGGAATTTTTCCATTTCTTTTAAATTATCTTTCTTGTTGGCATTTAATTTTTCAAACTCTCCTCTTATGATATACTTTATTTCTGTGGGGTCTTCAGTGATATGCTCTTCCTCATTTCTTATTTTGTATATTTGCATCTTCTCACTCTTTTTCTTTGTAAATCTAGCTAAGGGTTTGTGAACTTTATTGATCTTCTCAAAGAATAAGCTTTTGGTTTTGTTTATTTTTTCTAGTGCTTTCTTGTTTTCTATTTCATTTAGTTCTTCTCTAATCTTTGTTATTTCCTTCTTTCTACTTCATTTGAGGTTAGTTTGCTGTTATTTTTCTAATTCCTCCAAGTGTGCAGTTAGATCTTCAATTTTAGCTCTTTCTTCTTTTTTAATGCATGCATTTATGCCTATGCATTTCCCTTTCAGTACATCTATTGCTGCTTCCCATAGCTTTTGATATGTCATGTTGTCATTTTCATTAATTTCAAGGTAGTTACTGATTTCTTTAGACATTTTATCCTGGATCCACTGTTTGTCTAAGAGTGTGTTTTTTAATTTCCATATCTTTGTGTCTAATCTGGTTCTCTGGAAATTACTGATTTACAGCTTCATTCCATTGTGGTGAGAGAAATTACTTACTATAATTTCAATTTTTCTCACTTCTTTGAGAATTTTTCTGTGACCTAGCATCTGGTTTATCTTGGAAAATGATCTATGTGCACTCAAAAGAAATGTGTATCACACTGATTTTGAGGTAGTGTTCTCTATATATGTATTAGGTCCAGATTCTCTAATGTATTACTTAAAGTCTTTGTTTATTTATTGATTGTTTGTCAAGATTTTCTGTCTAATGTTGATTATGTTGTATTAATATCCCCCAATATAATTGCAGAGGCATACATTTCTATACTCAGTTTTTCCAGTATTTGCCTTATATATTTTGAGGTGCCCTGGTTATGGGAATAAATATTTATGATTTTTCTGTCTTCTTGAAAGAATACTCCTTTTATTAATATATAGTGTCCATCTTTGTCTCTTACAAAAGTTTTGCATTTAAAGTCTATTTTGTCTGATATTAGTATAGTTACTCCTGCCCTTTTTTCTTTATTGTTCATTTGTAACATTGTTTTTCAGCCATTCACTTTCAGCCTCCTTGAATCCCTGGGTCTTAGATGGGTTTCTTTTAGGCAGTATATTGATGGGTCATATTTCCTTATCCATTCTGCCTATCTGTGTCTCTTCACTCGTGAGTTTAACCCATTAACATCCAATGTTATTACTCTCAAGGAATTACTTACATTAGTCACATATTCTTTGAGTTTATGTATGTTGTAGATTGTTTGTATTTCTTTTTTGTCTTTTTAGTTTTTCTTACACTGTATTCCAACTCTCTCTCTCTCCTGTTTTTCCTTTCAACTTGCAGAACTTCCTTTAATACTTCTTGAAGAACAGGTTTCTTAATGGCATACTCCCTTAATTTCTGTTTATCTATGTATATTTTGAACTCTCCTTCATTTTTGAATTACAATTTTGGTGGATTGAGTATTCTTGGCTGGAAGTTTTTTCTTTAAATACTTTATGTAATACTGCTTCTTTCTTACCTCAATGGTTTCAGATGAGAAATCAGCACTTAATCTTATCGAGTTTCCATTTAAAGTGATAGTTCTCTTTTCTCTTTCTGCCTTCAATATTTTCTTTCAGTCTTGAGCATTGAACAGCTTAACAAGTATATGTCTTGGAGAAGGCCTGTTGGAAATTATATTGTTTGGGGTGTGCTGTGCTTCCTGGACCTGTACATCAATCTTCCTCAATAGGGTTGGGAAGTTTTCAGTAATTACATCCTCCAACACTCCTTCTGTCCCCTTTCACTTGTCCTCTCCTTCTGGGATGCCTATAATGTGTATGTTTGTGCATTTTACATTGTTGTTCAATTCCCTAAGTCCATGATGGACTTTTTTCTATTTTTTTATCTATCTTTTCTACAAGCTGTTTGATTTCAGATGTACTGTCTTCCACATCACTGTTTCCTCTGCTTGTACTAAATCTGTTGTTATGTGCTTCCATTGTCTTTCTTATTTCTTGGATTGTGTTGTTCATCACCATCATATCCATTATCTTTTTAGGTATGTTTACAATTTCTTCAGTATGTTCTCCCAGTGTCTTCTTAATACCCTTAATCTCTCCTTTCACTACATTAAGTTGGTCCATGATATTTGTTTCGACAGCTTTAATTTGTTGTTCAATGTTTTGCACCTCGTCCTGGTTTTTAGTTTCTTCTTTGGACTGGGCCATGCTTTCATGTTTCTTGGTATGGTTTATAATTTTTCATTGCTGTATAGTCATCTTCTTGTATTGATGAGTTTATTCAGTTGATTAGCTTCTTTCTCTATTCTGGGTTTTATTTAATTGCTGTTTTGGGGTGTTTGCTAATTTTTCTGTTTGAGACTTGTTCCTCTTATTCTATTTCCTTGATGTTTTCTATGTTCCCTTGAAGGAAAAATATTACTGTCAGAGGATAATGAACAAGGTAAGAATAGAAAATGGATAATTGTAAAAATATTAAAAAAACTTAGAAGAGGTACCCTATAAGATGAAAGAAAAGGAATATTTAACTCATGTAAACAGTGTAGAGTAATGAGAATCAAAAAGTGGAGTACCAACAATGAAAGGGGAAACTGAATAAATAAAAATATATAGAATTAATTAAAAGGCTGGAATGATGATCAGAGAAGGAAGAAGAAAAGATAAGACCAAAAGAAAAAGTTAATAAAAGAAATAATATCAAATAGACAAGATAGAAATCAAAACCCAAAAATTTGAGTACTAAACAAAGAGAGGTGAAATATAAGAACAACAAGAGAAAGTGGAAGATAGAAAGATGAAGGAAGGAAAAAAAGATAACATTGGTTGTCAAATCTGTATACACTGAAAAGGGGAAATCAAGGAAGAGGAAACACATTAAGCAAGAAACAAGCTAGCAGCACCAAATTTTAAAAAGGTGGGCGGTTAAAGAGGAAATAAAAACAAGAAAAAACAAACAAACACACTAGCAAGCAGTCAAACAAAAACTAAGGAGAAACAGCCTTCCCTTTTATGCCCCTGAGGGCCTTCTCAGACTGTTGGTGTTCATCAATCAATTTCCCTGCAGCCTGACCTCTGCAGGTTTTGACGTGGTTTTAGTGAGTAAACTAAGTTAAATTTTAAAAAAACAAATAACCTTTTTTAGGAAGAATAAGATACCTAAGGGAAGCTAATTTGAAAATAATGTCTATGTTTTCCCTTTCCTAAAGCACCATCTGGATGTTTGATACCTTGCTGGACCACTACTCTAAGAAGAGCCAGGATTTGAAAAAGGAAACCTCATAAATTCAATGTGGATTCTCCCCCAATGAGCAAAATTTTTTGGTGGGTCAGTTAGCACTTCAGGCAGCTATCCTTTCACTTGCCATAGGGCAAGTTTGACTCTTTGAAGTTGCATTGATTCCTGCTGCTTAGGAGTCTTTCTCTGCCCCCTTTCTATTCTTCTTGCTTCCTCTCCCAGGGCAGCAGGATGCAATAGCCTCTGTGAGCTTGTAATTGGATTTTCCCTTACCTCTCCTGGTCAGGTTGAGTTCCCTTTTGAAATTCAAATTGAACCCTGGTGTGTGAACTCACAAACAAATAACTCTCAACCATCTTCCAGACCACCTCCTCCTCCCAGGGGAACCTAGAAAAGCTCTTGGAAGCATATTAAGCAATTCCCTTAGGGGAGTTAACATTTTGATAGTTTTCAGTATGGAACTAGTCATTTGCCTAACTCTGCCCTCTCCTAGGTCAAGTTTCTCTATCCCAGGGTAATTAGGTAAATCAAGTTTCCTCAGAAAATTTTCCTCTTCGCTCTTCCTGGTGCCACCCCAAGCTGGTTAGTATCATCCCCAAAGTTCAAAGGATGTCCAGGCAACCAAACCCACAGAAACAAAACCCCTTTCCACCCTTTACCAGAACCCTCCCACTCTCAAAGATCTCTCCTTCCTGCTTGGTGCCTGGTGACAGGAGTCAGGGCTCATTTTTTTTTTGCCTTGAGTGTGGGACTTAAATGTACACAGTTTCCAGACACTAGGATGAGAAGTTCACAGTTTTGTCTTGAGTAGTTTATCTTTTCATCCATCTCCCTTCACATCCATACCCCGAATCCCCCTGCTATGTGGGTTCCTCAAGCAGCTCACATGGGCAGGATCTTGCCCCCACTCAGCCAGCCCTTGTGAGAGAGATGGTGAGTGCCCAGTTAAACTGATGCCATCTTGCTGTTTCTCTTCTGGAATTAATTTTTAAAATTGTGTCTAATGGTCTTAATTTGTCAAGGGAGGATTTGCTTGTTCCCCTAAAAAGCTGTTGATTTACTTACAAAGAGATACTTAGTTCCTCCAAAATTAAATCATTGTTACTTTATCACTTGGAGCTATAAGCATAATAGAAAAGGTCAAAGAAGTCTTTAAAAATTTTGGTGACCTCAGGGAAAATATATTAAAAAGGAAGAAATATAAGTGTGAAAAATATAAATAAATTTCTATTGTACAGATGTTCAATCATAAATGACTGTGAAAGGTATTATTATGCTAATCAATTTTTAAATTTAGCTCTCATTTACAGTCTGTTATATTTGCAAATCATACATTGCCTATATTTTCTAACTTGGCAAGAATTTCATATAAGTCCTAAGACATTGTAAATTAATTGACTTAATCATGGGCAAAAAAATTAAAAGATAAGATAATAAAAATCATTTTGATATTTATACCAAAAAACATATATTGTATATTGTGAGGAAAAATTTTGAAATGTTTTATATAATATGAAGTGTGGTTTCCAAAGTTATTAACAGGAAGTGACTATAAATCCTCTGGAATAACCTGTGCCATCCCCATATCTCTTCAACTCCAATTAAAGGACATTCAGTTTCACAGAGGAAAATATCACTTTGATGAGCCCCTTTGGATGATCTAGTACTCACTAAAACTTTGTTTTACCCTCTGGAAATTCTGGCTTACAAAAAATGGCTTCCAAAGAAGAATACCCTATTGCAAGCATCTAGAAGAAAAGATACCAGGGAACCTTAGCCTCTGCTGCAAAAGTCTAATCCTGAAAATAAAGAATCCCTTCGTAAATACTTGTTTTGAAAGATGGTATGCAACATCTTTTTTTGATTATAACCCTGTAAAACATTACATAAGATGTTTGTGATTGTTGAGGAACCCATTTATTTATGAAGTCACTCTGAATCTCTTTTTCTTTTATCCTCTTCACTATAAGGCAAATGATTCCCTATGGGACATATTTTGACTATGTTTTAAAAGAACACACAGGATTGGCACCTATCACAGGTCATGATGTTGAAATCAAATCAAAATATGAGGAGCCATATATCTGTGATATACTTAGTTCAAGAATATAAAATGTTTTAAAGACTTATGATACAAAAGCTAGGACCAACTTCTAGCCAAAATTATGATATGAGGGAAAAAATACGAACTCACATTGTCTTTTTTCTTTCTCTTGCTTTTCTCAAGGAGAATTGGGTATTTTGTAACGAATACCTTGGGGCATTATTCTAGCAATACAATAGGCAATTGAAGAGCATTGCATGTATTTTATTTTTATTTTATTATTTTTTAATTATTTTAATTTATTTTAAAAAGGGAAAGCTTACAGAAGCCTGAAACTGACTCTGAAATGCATTAAAATTATGTGGATGAACAAATAGGCAGAAAGATGTAAGGATGAGATATATGAAAAAGCAAATATAGTAAAATGTTAATTGTAGATTCTTAGTGGTGGATCTAGGAAGTTAACTGGAAAAGTCTTTTAACTTTGTAGTATATTTGAAACTTTTCCTAATAAGACATTGGGAAATTTTTAGTGTGACATATTTATTTCATAAATTTTAGAACTCATGGAAAAACAAAGAAAAAAAATATTCCCTAATCTCCAAGCACTAAACTCAAAGCAATGAGTTTTTACTTCCTTCTAGATCTGGGTTTCTCAACCTAAGCACTATTGATACTGGGTCAGATAATTCTTTGTTGTAAAGTGTTTCTTGCATTGATCTATTGATGGATGTGGAACAACATCCCGGGTCTCTACCCACTACATGCCAGAAGCATTTTCCTTCCAATTGTGTTAACCAAAGATGTCCTGAAAAATTATCAAATAGCTCTTATTTGCCTAAGTCATAGGCAAGGTGAGAACTACTGCTATAGATTGTAAACATCTTTCCATATTAAAATGCACAAACACTTAAAAAAGTGATTGAAATCTTAAACACATAAAACATAATCTAAACTATAGGACAGATATCTTATATGCTGGGATAGGATGACTCATTGCCATAAAAATGTCTGTTGTACCTAAATTAATATAAAATGTATACATATTATAATTAGATACCCAATATCCATTTGTTCTGCCCATGGTTTAGGAAAAATTGCTTTAAACTCATGCGAGAAAATTAAATGCCCGAGACTAGCCAAGAAAATTATGAAAACGAATGACAGTGGAATTATGGAGAATATAATATATAAAGTCAGTACTATAAAGCCACCTTGCTTTAAAAAATAAAGATTGAGTGAAAGAATGGATTATTGGAACAAAATGAAAACCCTAGAAATAGAACATCATCAGTATTATTGCAAATACCTACTTTGGACTGCATGTGTCCAATGACACAAGAACCTGTGACATAAATAAGTAAATAATAAACAAGTGATTCCCATACCACACAATAGAAGGATGGATTTGTGAATATATTAATTAAAAATGGACTACTTATACTTTCATTGCATATATGTTAGAGTCAAAAGTGTTTTGGTTTTTGTTATTGTTTGTTGTTGTTTTTTAATCTTATTACAAAATTAAGCCATTGTTAGAATACAGAAAAATAGATAAAAACAGAAAAATAAAATTATTGCAGTGCCATCATTCAATGAATAACTTGTGGAGTATTTTGGTAAACACATTTTTTTCTTGCCCTTTTAAAAGTTCTTTAAGTTGAATTAGAGAATTAAAGAAGCATAATAAATGTAACATAGAAATTCAGATCTGTTGGACCTCAAATACAATGCAAATACAAACACACAATACAAAGTGAGGAAACAGAGTTTCATAAGGGTTTAATGTCTTGTGCAAACTCACAACAGAAAACAGGAGACAAGATGGAGGCCATGTCCAACTCTAGATGTTTTACCCAACTATGCAAAACCAAGCTCATATAATCCATTGTAATTTGTGAAGTTTTTTTTCTCACTTGATTCTTAAATCAACATTGATGTTGGACAAACTGAACACCATTTCATTTTTCTGAAACAAACTGGTGATATGTTAGGTCACATTGGTGAGAGCAAAATGAATAAGCTGGACTCTGCCATACAGGGATTTACAATATTGAATCTGAAAAACATAATCACCATGGTTCATTGAAATATGACAACAGCTCAATGCTTGAATCACGATGAAAACAAATTGCTTTTGAAGCATAGAGAAACAATGAGTGGTGACTTCAACCAAAACTGGAAATGCTTCTTTTAGGATGTGATTGGAGGTGAGGTGATTGGAAGTGAATTGGAGGTGGGGAGAGGTGACTCTGGAAAGATGGTTTAGCTTTGCAACACAGAGATGAATAGGGAGCTTGGTACAGTGTAAGTGTGCTCAGCATATAGCACTGAGTTCACGGACCCACAAAACTGTTATATTGGAAATTCTAAGTCCAACTGAGGAATTTTAGTCTACAATTTCCAACCAAAATGAATTTGCAATTTTGTTTGTGTGCAGGGGCAAAGATGGTAGACAGGTGGTCACTTTTCTTCTGCTTTTCTAAGTATAATTGATTCACTTTAAAAATTACTTAGAACTTAGAACCCGCTCTTTTGTGAAGTTCTATAAGGCTTATCTCTTCTAGTCTGTGGTCCAAATTTGAGAGATGTCATAATTTCACACCACAGCCTTTCTCTCTATCTTCAAACTCTCTGCCCCAACAGGAACTGTGACAGCAGCTCAGACTTCCAGTTGAGTTCTCCTTCCACTCATCAGAGGCTGGCTCAAGACATATAAGGTATTTTCTACATTCTTTTAGCTTTTCCTATTTTCTTTTTAAAATATTTAATGAGATATAACTATAATATAGTACTGTGCCAAAGATTTCAGTGTACAAATAGATAAATGTTTACATATATAAACATCTTTAACCACCTCTCCAAATACTATATAGAAAATTCCTAGCATCCCAGGAAGTTCTCACATCTCCCCTTTCAGTGAGTACTGCTCCCATCCCAGAATTAACCACTGTCATGATTTCTATCATAATGGATCAAATTTTGAGTCTTCTTAAATCATGCATGAATAGACATATAAAGTCTGTATTCTTTTGTTAATCATTATGTTTGTGAGATTCACCATATATCTGTACTTTCTTCTTTTTATTTCTGCATAGTAATCCATTATATGCATATGTCCCAACTTTCTATCCATTCTGGCATTCTGCTGTTTAGAGTCTTTTGGATTGTTTCCAGTTTGGGCCTATTGTAAAGAAAATTGCTAAGAATATTTTGTATACAAATTTTGGAGTGTGTAAGTACTCATTTTTCTGAGATATATGCCCAAGAGGGGAATTGTGGATAAACAAGTATATAGAACATTCTTGTGTATGTATACACACAAGCACATATTGAGGGAGAGAGCTAACTATAGACAGGTAGAGATGATATAGATATATAGATATAGGCATAAACATAGATATATAGATATAGGCATAAACATAGATATAGTGAATTTACCAAATACTTTTCCAAATTTGTATTATCACTCAGTCTTCTCTCACATTTCCTAAACTATTTGCATGATGTAATGCTAGATTTTAGCTCTGTAAGGGTGAGCTCCTTGCTGTATGCTCTTGCAAAAACCCTCTTCTCTTCTTACCACCTTGGGGGTAACTAGAAGTATTCTGGGTCCAAACAAGTAATGTGTGTTTGGTTATTGTTTTAGTCAGCCAAAGGGGTGCTAATGTGAAATACCAGAAATGGGTTGGTCCTTATAAGGGGTATCCATCTGGGGTAGAAGTCCACAGTCACCAGTCCACAAAGCATAAGTTTCTTCTCTAAACAAAGTCCAATGTCATGGACTGGAGCAAGACACCTGCTGACATTTGCCAGGGTTCAGGCTTCCTGGGTTTCTCTCCTCACAGGCCTGCATTTCTCTCCAGGCTCAGCTCCTCTGTTTCCTCCACAAGGTCAGCTGTAGACTATCAGGTGAACAGCTCATTCTCTTCTCCTGGAACCTTCTCTCCAACATCAAAACTGCTGCTCAAAACTGTTGCAACTCTGTTCTTTGTGATGCCTTTTATATTTTCTTCCCCCATCAACCAAGGGTGGGACTCGATGCCCTACTGACGTGGCCCAGTCAATGCCCTAACCATAACTTAATCATGCCCAGATTAACAGATCAGTTTACAAGCATGATCCAATTATATTTTTGGAATTCATAATTACATCAAATTGCCCAACAGCTACAGTTATTAAAAATAATATAGGGCATTAGATTCCCATTGCTATAGAATCTACATTTAAATAGTAATGTTAGTTTAAAAATAGGTTTTATGCGTGAATATGTTTAGATGTATAAGTATTTAGTTATGTGTAATGCATAAATTATGAAACTTGTATGAACAGATCTCAATAAAACTGCTTAAAAATTTGAAACTCAGAATGATTGTATACATATCAGTAAATAATGGTATTTGCCTGGTTGGGAGGAGCAGGGATAAAAGAAATGGAGCTAAATACTGAGAAGTCAAAGGAAATAGAATTTATTTGTAAAGTGTGGTTTTAAAAAAGGATGCAAATGAATATAACAAGAAGTAAGTAACTGTCCATTCTAGTTGATGGAAATATAGATATTTTATATCATATATGACTGTTTTGCTTTTCTTTTATTTTAAAAATGAATTTTTAAAGAAAGCTTCACATGTTGGTTACGGCACAGCAATAGACAAAAAAAATCAAGATATCATATATCTGCCCCAAAGTAGCAGACATGGAGGCCAGAAAGGCAACACAAGGAGATTCCAAGAGCTATCACCCTTCCCCAAAATAGGCTTTCCAAGGCTGCTTACCAGCAAGTCATAAGCTTGCCCTGAAGAAGCCAGTCTGTTAGTGTGAGTAAGATATTCCAGGTCTATGGTTGCTTTTAGGTTTGTAAAGTTTATTTTCTACATGTACTAGCACACATGATAATAAATGATCCTTTAAAAAAGCGATTACAAGGTTTTAATTTATAGGTCTTGTTCCAGGCCAAGAAGCTTGACTCTGCTCTCAACCATGGGTGAATGTTTAGTTCTCTTGCATTGTGAAATCTCCTGCCTTGTTGTAAGCTAATTTCATGGCCATGGTTGGAAGAAAAATTGCATTTGTGATGCTAAAGACAAGAGAGCTATTGGTTTGAAGATGGCTTTAACTGGAATTTCAGGACTAAAATAAACCTATACTTACCAGTTTCATCGTAAAGCGCCCAATGGGACAAAAGGGTTAGACACTAAAGCTCCATCAGGGAACTCTCTTGTGGGAATGGCTTTTATTTTGGTTTAAGGTGACTTGTGTGAGAGCTTCCACTGCACTATTTCATCCACCTTTTGAATGAGGTATAATCTTTTCCTTAGCACTGCCATTCTTTTAGTCTTCAGCACAGATAAGATGTCTAAGTTAGCCAAAGTCAAGGAGAGTCATTTTATTAAAACTACTGAAGGAGAGAGAGATTGAGATGACAGTCTATTTTAACCTCAGAAGTACAAATGTATATTATTTTCACTGCAAGTACATTGAACAGTAATGTAAGTAACAGTAAGTATATATTTGAGGCCTTCTGCCTTTTTGCTATAATATGCTACCAAATTATTAATGTTTTTCTCAGCAAGAGTCTTATTCTTTTGTTATGTATCAGGAATTTTATGTATGTTAATCTTCAACATTAATAAATCCCTGAGGATATCCTATATTCAGATTTTGACTTGTATACTCAAGCTAACCTGACTGCTTGATCATAGGTTAAGAATCTCCAACTTTGGAAAAGGTACGTGATGTGACACTGGGCTGCTATGTAGTTCTAGGAAGCAGAACCAGAGTAACCACTATTAATGAAAAACTTTTCAATAGTTATATCTGTTGAAAGTAAAATGGTTGGTTGGATCCTGGATTGGATCCTAGGAAAAAGAAAGGATATTAGGTGGAAAACCAAGGATACCTTAATAAAGTAAGGAATTTACTTAATAATATTGTATCAATATTGGTTCATTAGTTGTAACAAATATACCAAACTAATACACAATAGGAATCATGTAGGGAACTGGGTACTTATTATCTGAGAACTCTTTAATATCTTTGTAACATTTCTGTAAATCTAAAAAAAGTTTATTAAATAGATAGATGATATAGATACTTAAAAGATGGGTATAGATAAGTAAACAGAGATATAAAGATGATATATATGATCAATAGATATAGATATAGATAGATAAATATAGATAGATGTAGATATATAGATTATGGTGACACAGATAGTCAATATATAGGTAGGTAGGTGAAAGAAATAAAGAAAGAAAGAAAGAAAGAAAGAAAGAAAGAAAGAAAGAAAGAAAGAAAGAAAGAAAGAAAGAAAGAAAGAAAGGAAGGAAGGAAGGAAGGAAGAAAGAAAGAAAGAAAGAAAGAAAGAAAGAAAGAAAGAAAGAAAGAAAGAAAGAAAGAATAAAAGAAAAGGAGAGAGAGAAAGAATGGAAGGAAGGAAGAAAGGAAGGAATGAAGGAAGGAAGGAAGGAAGGGAAAGAAAGAAAAGGACAACTTTGGAAATGAATTTCGGTCACAGGAAAAATTTTAAACACAGGCCACATGACTACCAGGTGTGTGTAATGAGGATAGTTAATTGTTAGATTATATATGAATGTGGTAAGAATCTCCAACCAAAATTTTCAGTGAGCAACAAATATTTTTATTGTTTTTTAACATAGAGAATTTATGTCTCAAGTCAGTTCCAGGGTGTCCATGCTTCTTTCCCCAATGCTTCTGGGTTCCATGACACTCAACAACATCACATCACTGATACAGTTCTGGATGTATCAGAAGCATCCTTTTTCTATTTCATGATGCTGGATCATGGGGAGCACTGCTTGGGACTGTGTTGATCACTTGATGCTTGAATAGGTTCCTTCAGCTTCTGAGTTATCCAAGTTATATACAGTACATTGTAATGCATACCCAACACAAAAAGAGGTAGAGGGAGTAGAAAGGAACCCCAAGAATGCCTAATATTCTGACTTCCCCAATGACTTTCCCTCCTCTCCTTCTGGAGTATTGTTATCAGGTCTTGCAATGGAGTTAAAGGAGGAGTTGAAAAATTGCTTGTACCCTGAAGAACTCTTAAAATCAAAAATCAAAGTTCTGGGATTTGGGGATTCAGAAGTCAAAAGCATCTTTTCTGAAGTATCCGTTTCTGAGGCAGTGACACTAGCTCCAGTCACAGAGAGAATGGAACAGAAGACATAGGATCAAAGAGTAGACCAGGGGTCTAATTTTGCCTCACAGTTGTCAAAACTGAGGTGAGAGAACTTCTTGTGGGTGGAGGCCAGAGAAGTTCCTCATCATCCTCCAGTGTATGGGACAATCTCCACCACAAAGAATGGTCCAGCCCTCAATGTGAGTAGTTCTGTGGTTGAAAAATCCTGAATTGGACCTATCAATATATCTATTTGTTTATCAAGATGATTTTCCAGGTGCATGAGATATTTGAAGTTATGTATACTCCTGAAACTTTAAGTCTTTCCTCTTCAGCACAAAAATGTCTCTATGGTATGGAAAGTGGATGACATCCTCCCAACCTAATAAAACACATAATTTAAGAATTTTCTCTCCAATTTCTGACCTTCTAACTTCTGCCTCTTTAATTTATTTTCTAATTACACAGACAATATATGTCACTGTAGAATTTTAAAAAATAACTCAGAAAAGGATAAGGTACAGAAACGACAAATAGAAACACCTAGATTTCCCCATACCCCTGATCATTCCCTTCCCTCAGTATTCTGTTCTCATTCAAGAGCTCTAAAGTTCCCTGGCTTAGGCCAAAATACTTGGTGTCCTCCTCAGTGATTCTTCATTTCTCTCCCATTGCACATGCAAACTGCCTGCAAATGCTGGACATTTTTTATTCAAGGAATTTCTCAGGTCTGACCATTTCTCACCACATCCACAGTCCCACACTGGTATGAGCCATCATGATATTTTGACTGGACAAATGCAGTAGACTCCTTTGGCTCTTGTCTTAGTTTGCCAAAGACTGCCAATGAAAAATACCAGAATCACCTTGGCTTTTATAAAGGGAAATGCTTTGGAATAAATGTTTACCATTCTGAGGCTGCAACAATGTCCAAATTAAGCCATTACTGGAGACGCTTTCTCACCAAAGTGGACTTTTAAAAGATCCTGGAGTCTTTTGTCTTATCTCCTTGAGCCAGTCAGAGTTTCTCTGTCTTTCTGCAGCTGTAGAGCAATTACAATCTGTAGTCATATTTGTTGTTGGGAGGGGAAACAGGTAGGTTATTTATTAATTTTTTTTATGGTTATATTAAAAGTGTTTTGCCTTTTGAGGAATTCCTGAGTTTTCAAAGAAATGATAGTAAAGTGTTTGTTTAATTGTAAAAAGATTAAATAATAATTAACCCTGTCTTTCATTGCATGTACAAAACACATTATAAAACCAATACTTTAAAAAACCTCACATTTTAATTAGTTTCTATGAATGCCTGTCACTCTCTATGGAGCAGATGGTGAGGGGATCCCCATAAGTGAGCTAGTTAGTCATGTATTCCATTTCCAGCAATCATTTCTTGACCATGAACATATGACTTACCCTTTTGGATCTCAAAATTTACTCATCTATAAATAGGAATAATACTCCATAAGTATTTTTTGAGGATTAAGTGGCTGAATGTTTTCAAGGTTCACCCATCTTGTAGTATATATCAGTACTTCATTTCTTTTCTTGTTTTAAAGAAGTTATAGATTACAGAAAAGGTAAACTGAAAATATGGGAAATTCCCATATACTCCAACCCCTCCCTCTCATATTTTCCCCTATTAATAACATGTTTCATTAGTCCTGTACATTTGGTACAATTGATAGAAAAATATTGAAGCATTGCTGCTAACCATGGTTGATAGTTTACATTATGATTTATGATTATGATTTCCCTCCCCTCAAAACCTCAGGTGAACACTTTCTTTGTATCAGTGTTACAATTCTTCCATTACTAGAATAAAAGTAAGTCTACTTTGGTCCACAATTGCATTTCCACCTTATGTTTGTGTCTTCCTCAGTCTTGATGATTTGGGGATTATGATGGCCATTCTGATTCAGATTGAGAAGGGCTTAGGTCTTATGGGGCAGATGGAAGAAATTGTTTTGCATGCAGTTGAAGATATTGTTTGATTTTTTTGTTCTTGTTGTTTTGCAAAAGAATATATATATAAATAAAAAAATTTTATTAAAACATATTCATAAAGCATAAATTCATCCAAAGTGTGCAATCAATGGTATTCAGCATAATCACATAGCTGCGCATTCATCATTTCAGTCATTTTTAGAGCATTTTCATTATTCTAGTAATAACATTAATAAAAAAGCAAAATCAACCAACCAACCAAAAAAACTCATCAGCTCTCAATATTTCTATGCTTCCTCTGCCAATCATAGGTGATATTATGTTTGCTTCTCTCAGTATATTTGTATATATATTGTTAAAATAGTCTAATATATTCAATAATACCCATATTCATATTTTACATGAAGTTTCACTGTGTTATACAGGCTCATGTTACAATTTTTAGCTTTCCTTCTAGTAATATAAAAGACCTTAGACATTCCTTTTCAACCACTGTCATACGAATATAATATCATTGCTAGTCACAAACACCATGATGTGCTAACACCATTTCCATTCATCTCCAAAGATTTGCAAAGAACATTTTAACCAATTTTTTCACAGATTAAACCTCAGCTTTCCATTCTCTACCCTCATTCTGCTTTCCAATGACCTATATTCTGATTATTAACTCCATGAATTTACTTAACGCATTCAGTTCACAATAGTGTAATCATACAATATTTGTCCTTTAGTATCTGGCTTGCTTCACTCAACACAATGTCCTCCAAGTTCATCCATGTTGTCATATTCTTCACGATTTTATTTCTTTTTACCATTGCATAATATTCCATCATGTGTATACATGACAATTTTTATCCATTCATCAGTTGATGGAGACCTGGTTTCTTGTTAACTTTTGGCAATCGTGAATAATGATGCTATGAACATTAGTTTGCAGATATCTGTTCATGTCTCTGCTCCCAGTTCTGATGGGTATACCTAGTAATGGTATTGCTTAGTCAAAAGGCAAGTCTATATTCAACTTCTTTAGGAACTGCTAAACAGTCCTCCACAGTGGCAGTAACTTTCTGCATTGCTACCAACAGTGAAAAAGCTTTCCTATCTCTCCACGTCTTTTCCAACATTTATGGTTTTCTGGCTTTTTAATAGTGACCACTTTAATAGGTGTGAAATGATATCTCATAGTTTTGATATGCATTTCTCTAATCACTAGTAATGATAAACATGTGCTTCTTCACCACTCCAGTACTTCTTTGAACAACTATCTTTTTAAGTCTTTGGCACATTTCTTAATTGGGTAGTTTCTATTTTTAATGTTGAGTTGTATGATCTCTTTATATATCATGGATATTAAACCCTTATCAGAAATGTAATTGCTTTATATTTTCTCCCATTGAGTCAGCTACATTTTCACACTTTTTAAAAAAGGATTTATTTATTTATCCCCCCACTTGCTGCTTGTGTTTTACTGTGTCCATTCGCTGCATGTTTCTTCCATGTCTGCTTATCTCCCCTTTGCTGTGAGGTCCTGCTGCATCAGCCCACTGTGCCGTGCAGGCCGACCGGCCTGCCCTCACATGGAGGCCCCGGGAAGCGAACCCGGGGCCTCCCATATGGTAAACGGGAGCTCTATCCATTGAGCCACACCCGCTTCCCATTTTCACACTTTTGACAAAGTCCTTTGAGGTGCACAAGTGTTCAATTTTGAAGAGTTCCATTTATGCTTTTTTTGCTTTTTTGCTCATGCTTTGTGTGTATGGTTTAAGAAAGTAACACCTACTATAAAATATTGATGATTCTTTACTGCATTTTCTTCTAGGAGTTTTAGAATTTTTGCTTTTATATTTAAATCTTGATGCATTTTTAGTTAATTTCTGTATAAGTTAGGAGTTAGGGGTCATCTTTCTTTCTTTTGGATTTGACTATCCAGTTCTCCTACTGCCATTTGTTCAATAGACTGTTTTCTCTCAGCTGGGAAGGTTTGACCTTGTCAAAAATGACTTGACTGTAGATGTGAGGGTCTATTTCTTTGTTGTTAATTTGGTTGCATTTGTCAATGTGTCTGTCTTTATTACAGTACCATGCCGTTTTTATGACTATAGCTAAGTAATTTGCTTTAAAGTCAAGAAGTGAGAGTCCTCCAACTTTGCTCTTGTTTTATTGGCATTTCATTTTCTGCAAAAAAGGCTGTTGGGATTTTTATTGGGATTGGACTGAATTTGTAAATCACCTTGGTTCTAATTGACATCTTCAAAATATTTAGTCTTCTAATCCATGATCACAGAATGTCCTTGCATTTATTTAAGTCTTTGGTTTCCTTTAGCAATCGTTTGCAGAATTCTGAATACAGGTCCTTTATATCTTTGGTTGGTTCATTTCTAAATATTGGGCTTTTTTAGTCAATCTGGTAAATAGAATATTTGTGATTTCCTGCTCAAATTGCAAACGGTAGTGTATAGAACCACTATTGATTTTTGATTAATATTCTTGTATCCACCCACTTAATTCAACTCCTTATTATTTATAGAAGCTTTTTTGTGGATTTTTCAGGTTATTCTAGATATAGTATCCTATCATCTTCAAAGAGTGAAAGTTTTATTCCTTCCTTTTGTAATTCAGTGCCATTTATTTCTTTATCAATTCTAATTGCTTCACCTACAACTTCTAGCTCAATAATGAATAAAAATGATGACAGTGGGTATCCTTGCCTTATTCCTGATCTCAGTGATAAGCTTTCAATCTTTCATGGTTGAGTACAATACTAGCTGTTGAGTTTTCATATATGCAATTTAACATATTGAGAACCTTTCCCTCTATTCCTATCTTTAAGAGAATTTATCAAGAACTGGTGCTGTATTTTAGCAAATGCCTATTCAGCAACAATTGAGAGGATCATGTGGTTTTTCTTCTTTTATTTATCAATGTAGTATTTTACACTAATTGATTTTCTCATGTTGAACCACACTTGGATACAAGGGACAAAACTGACTTGCTCCAGTGGAAAAGTCTTTATTTTTTAATTTTTTAAATTTTTTATTATTTTTTATTTTTTAAAAGATACTTAAATTACATAAATGTTAAACAAAAATTATAGGGATTCCCATATGCCCCACCTTCCACACCTCCCACAACCTCCCACATAAACATCATTCATTAGTGTGTCACATCATCTGCAATGGATATACACATCCTGGAGCTTTGCCACTAAGCATGGATCATAGTTCACATTGTAGACCACAGTCTTTCCCACAAAGTTCTGCATGTCATATGCTGATATAAAATGGCCTATATCTGTCATTGCAATGTCACTCTGGATAATTCCCATGTCCCAGAATAAGCCCTTGTATTACAAATGCTTTTCCCTCTTCCTGCCCCAAAGTGATCAGTGGCCACTGGCTCCAAATTAATGTTGTAATTTCTTCCATTACTTGAATCACAATGTGTCTATAACAGAATACCAGTAAGTCCACTCTAGTCCATAGCTCTTCCCCCAATCCTGAGGAGTCTGGGATGGTGATGTCCACTTCACCTCCAAGTGAGAGGGGAAATATAGCCCATGGATAAGATCGATGGGATTATCCTGCCTGCAGCTATAGACTCTCTCCATTTCCTCAGATGGCCATTGTCCATCATCATCTCCCCGCAAAGTGTCCTGGGTGAGTCCATTGAGCTGTAGAGTAGGAGTTGCAGCTCCACCGAGATTCCTGGCCAAGCTGGCTCATGGACAGCCCAAAACTCTGGTCTCTTGAAGTACACCTACAAACTCCGACCCCACATATAGGTTTGAATAGAAGGGACAGATGGAACATGGGCAGGAAAGACATATTTTGGTCCAATTCTGTCACTTTCAGGAGCACAGATTCCAAAGTAGGGCCCAATGATAAGGCACCAAACTCTGGAGCTATCAACCCTTATATAGGACCTGGGTGTCTCCAGAGTCCTCTGGACCCCTCTATTTGGGGTGATACCTACATTGGAAGCCTATGAGATCCTTCTGAGCTGTGCATAAGCATTACTTCTGGGATGATGACCTGACTCACTTTGAAGTCTCTTAGTCAGATGAACTCATTTGTCTTTACATTTTCTCCTTTTATTCGAGGTATTTTCCAGTCATATCACCAGTTGGCACTTGGTAGTAATCACTCATTGCCAGGAAGACTCATCCCTGGGAGTCATACCCATGCTGGGAGGAAGGTAATGCATTCATATGCTGAGTTTGGCTTGGACAGAAGCCACATTTGAGCAACAAGGAGGTTCTCAGGAGGCAAACTTTAGGCAGCCCATAACAATAGGCTGAGTTTCAATTTTAAGAGCAAAGTCTCATAAGGCTAGTCATCAATAACAAGATCCCATCAGTGGATCACTCTCCTTTGCCAGACACTGCCCCTGCACTTGAGGGACACTTTCTGCTCCCTTGGAGAATGTGGCAGAGCTCTCCAGGATGGGAATTCAGTATTCTGTCATTTATGGAGTGATTCTCCACCCACTGTAACTATGCACCATGAGCACTTGAACAATTTTATATACCTTTTTTCTATGTTTAGGTGAACTTACTCCCATGCACCCCCATCCCTGACAAACCCTACCAATGATCCTCTTCCATCCCATTTGTAATCCTCCTGTGATCCAAAGCTTCTTTAAAGATGAAGCCAATACAATAGCCAAAGACATTTAATAGGAAAATGAAATAATAATGATAATTTTAAGTGTAAGAGATAAAATACATGAAAACTTTGAAAAATACTAAAACTAAAATAAAATTAAAGAATTGTGATATTCAAAAAATGGGAGAAAAATTTTTAAAATTTTTGTTGTTGGCATTTTGCCTTTTATTACTGCAATATCGGCTGTCCAGTCTGTACCATGGCACTTTCCCCCTCTCACTCCCCAGTGTCTCAATGTTTTTCATTTAACTTTCAAAGAAGTTTTAGGTCACAGCAAAATCACACACAGAATACAACACACTCTCATACACCCAGGCTCTTCCCCCTTTCCTCATCCCATATTAAAACCTTTTTGTATGTGGATGGTAGCATTGTTATAACTGTTATACAGATAGTGAAACATAGCTACTAAACATTGTCGATGGTTTACAGTATGGTTTACATTTTACAC
>JAQZBX010027506.1:0-20188 GCA_029593785.1 Cabassous unicinctus | reverse complement strand
AAAAAAAAAAAAAAAGTAAAACTATTGAAGCTATGTTTAGTAACAGTGTTTGTATCCTTTATCTATCTTAGAAATTTTCTAGGTGTCCAAAGATTATTTATTAATCAAATTAATAAGTATATACACTTAACATTAAGGTACTTTACATATTTTACTAAATATATATTTCTTAATCTCCCCCGCCACCAAGATGTCTCCCTCGTCTGTTTGCTCGTTGTTCTTTTGCTCATTGTTTGTTCTCATTGTCCCTGCTCATTGTTTGTTTTATTTTATTTTTTTGCTCGTTGTCTGCTCATTGCTCTTTTGCTCTCTGTCTGCCTGCATTTCCTTTAGGAGGCACTGGGAACTGAACCTGGGACCTCCCATGTGGGAGGCAGGCGCTAAACTGCTTGTACCACATCTGCTCCCCCTTAAATATATTTAAAATATCAATTTTTCAAGTTTTTCAAAATTAGTTAACTAATTCATTAAAAGCTAAAATTTTGTTTTTCTTCTCAACTTTGCATAGGATATATGTATATCTATCTGTCTCTATTCATATATATGTATTCCCCTTACATTCTGTTCAGTGTGTGTATCAGTCTCCCTTAATTCTCTGCTCCAGAGAAGCAGATTTCTGTTACTCCATTTCTCCCTCCCCCCTTCATGAAACCTTCAATTCCACTGCAAACATGAGAGAACTCTGGTACGTTGGCTGAGACGCTAGCACTCTGTTGATATCCAGATCTTATTCCATTGATCTGGCCAGGACAAATCACGCAAAGCTGTTAGGTCAGGTTAAAGCTTTTGTTTTTTATTCTGAGACCACTAAAAAGGCAGTTGAAATCAAGAGAGTAATTTAATGAGATTTGAGTTCTCATAAGATCACTTTGACTCCACAATAAGAAAGAATTAGATGGGGGCAAAGATAAATATAGACCAGTTAGGAAGCTATTGCAGTAACTCAAATAGAACATGAGAGGAACTTTGACAAGGGTGATAGTAGTAAAAATGAAAGAAACAGATTTGAGAAATTTTTAGGAAGTAAAATTGACAGTACTTTTGTTATGAATTCATTCAAAATATTTTTTTTAGCACTTAATAAATTCTAGGCAGTGTCCTAGGTGCTGAGGTTATGGCAATGAGCAAAACAGACAGAATCTTTGTACTCATGGAGCTTATATTTTAGCAGAAAACAAATAAATGAATGTCTGTATATATAGCCTATGCTATGAACAGTGTTTTTGCTATGGAGATAATATAAAAAGACAAGGGAAATATAGGTTGCCAGGGAATCAACAAAGCTTGGAGTTTCTATTTTATATGGCTGCCAAGGAAGGCTTCTTTGAGAAGGTGCCATTTGAAAAGAAACCTAAAGGAAGTCAAGGAACAAGCCATGCACACATCTGTGGCCAAAGTAGTGTGAGCAAGGGAGACAGAGTTATACAATAAGAGGTTGAAGAGATTGTAGGTGTCAGATCATCTAGGGCTTAGTAGGCCATGTGAGGGTTTTGGCCTTTAATCTGAGTGAGATGGGGAGCCACTGGAGGGCTCTAGCAAAGGAATTTCATGATCTGATTTACATTTTGAAAGAATTATCCCTACTGCTGAGTATAGAATAGATTGTAGGGATCCAGGGTAGAAGCAAAGAGACCATTTAGAAAGGTATTGCATTAGTGTTGGCTTGGAACAGAGTAGAATGGTAGAGATAGTAAGGAATGTTGTGAGTCTAGATATACTTTGAAGATACAGTCAACATGATTTGCTGAAGGACTGGATATTCAGTATAAAAGAGAAGGGACCCCGTGACTAGAATTTTTAGCCTGAGCAACTGGATGAATGGAGCTGCCTCTTGAAAAGTTTATTGTGATTGATTGGAGGGTAGGGGGTGGAGAGGAATGTATCAAGAACAACTCTAAATTTTCTAATTGTGTAATTGTAAGGAAATGTGTCATTCACTGAAAAAACAAACTTTGGAGGAGGACCAGTTTGATGGTAGAAAAGATCATGCATTCAGTTTGAGACATATTGATTATGAGGCCTAAGATGGAAATGTTGAAGAGACAATAACAGACATGTGTCTAAGGCTCAAAGGACAAGTCTGGGCTGGAAATGTAAAATGAGAGTTACTTTCAACAGATAAATTGATGGGGAAAAAAGAGAAAGAGGCACAACATATAGATAAAGATACTTAACATATGAACCTTATTAAGGACCTGAATTTTTAAAAGCTAGAAAATTTTAATGATATTTATCAGATAATTGGAAAGTTGCTCACTGACTGGATATTTGGTAATGTTAAGAAAGTATTGTTAGTTTTGTTTTAAGGGTGATAATGATATTGTGATTATGTTTGACCACCAAAAAAAAAAAATAATAAGTTCTTATGTTTTAAAGACTTGCATAATGAAATTTTAATGGATAAAATGAAAAGGAAATTGGGTTCCATCTGTGTATAGACAGTCTTTTTTCATGTAATAAACTACTTTTAAAGAAAAAATGTATATGAATGGATATATTATCTGGGGTATAGAGTGAGAAGACTAGAGAAATAAAGATTATCACTGAGGAGCTTCATTTAAAGGTGAAAGAGGTAAGGATGAGGAAAGGAAACCAGAGAGTCTACTTGAAAGGCAGAAGGAAAATCAGAGGAGTATTATATTATGGAAGCCAAGGGAAGAGAGGTTTCAGAAGGAAATAAGGCACATAAAATACTTAACACAGTGCCTGGCATATGGTAAATGTTCAATAAGTACTTTATTATGATTATGAATGAGAAGGAAGTGGTACAGAATATCAAGTGATGGTAAAAGGTCAAGACAGAGATTACTGGTGACCTTAAAAAGATTAATTTCTGTGGAGTGGTGAGGAAAGGAGCTACATTAGAGTGGTTTCAAGGGTCAAGAGGACATAAGGAAGTTGAGACAGTTATTGGAGATAATTCTTTCAAGAAGTTTGACTAACATGGGAAAAGATAAATAAGACATTGGTTCGCATAAGGGCTGTTGGGGTGAATAGAGGCAGTATTTGTGTTTTTTTGTGGTTTGAGAGAAGGGAAGTTTGAAAATAAGAGAGATTTAAACATGTTAAAATGCTAGTAAGGATTCTATACAGAGGGAGAAAATGAAAATACAGAAAAGGAAAAGGGATAAACATATGGGTCCTAAGAAAGTGGGAGAGATGGGATACAGAACACACATGGAAAGGACTGTTCTTTGATGGGCTAAAATGATGTCTCTTATTAATAGGAGAGAAGGAGAAAATGATAGGAGGAGATATGGATAGACCAGAAAGAATCTGGCTTCCATTCTCCCTTCTCTAGGAAAACAATTCTCTGAAACATTTTCTCGCTGGCCTTTTAGTATCTGTAACCGTTGGCCAATTTGATGTAATTATGAATTCCAAAAATATAAGTAGATCATGCTTGTAAACTGATCTGTTAATTTGGGCATGATTAGGTTATGATTAGGGTGTTGAGCCCCACCCCTTGGTGGGTGGGGAATCAAATATAAAAGGCAAGAACAGTTTTGAGCAGCAGCAGTCTTTGAGAAGCAGCTTTGATGTTGGAAAGAAGGCCCCAGGAGAAGAGAAGCGAGCCATTCGCCTGATCGCCTACAGCTGACCTTGTGGAGGAAACAGGAGCTAAAGCCCGGAGAGAAACGCAGCCCCAGGAAGAGAGGAACCCAAGAAGCCTGAACCCTGGGCAAATGTTGGCAGCTGTCTTGCTCCAACACGTGACAATGGACTTTGTTGAGGGAAGAAACTTATGCTTTATGGCCTGGTAACTGTGGACTTCTACCCCAAATAAATACCCTTTATAAAGACCAACCCATTTTTGGTATTTCACATTAGCACCCCTTTGGCTGACTAATACAGTATCCAAATCTGTAGACTTTCCTGTTCTCATTTTCTCATGAAGTATTTGGTATTGTAGAATACTTTTTCGTAAAACTCTCTCCTTCCTTTTAAAATATTTAAGAAAGACAAAAAAAGTCTAAAAATAATGTAACGAATGCCCATGTTTACCACTCTAGCTTAAGAAATACAAATGAAGCTCTAATTCCATTCTCATTTCTCCCACAGCTAATCAGTATTTTGAAATAGGTGTTTATCATTCCCATGCTTATTTTTATACTTTTACTACTTACCTATACTTCATATGTGTTAAATATATGTAATATAAGAATATATATAAAGACTATATAGTATTGCTTTCAATACTTTAGTCTTTCAGAGAAACTATCCGTGAAAGATAAATATTCTCAGTCTTTTTCTGAAAAATGCCATTACTGGACACTCTTAAATAATAGTTTAGTTGGGTATTAAATTCTACATGCTAAGTTTATTGGTTTTTTTCCCCTTAGCTCTATGAAGATACTATTTCTGGCTTCTACTATTCTTGAAAATTTTGTTGCTGATCTATTGCTGGTCTAATAGTAAATTCCATTAAGTAATCCATCTTTCATATCTGACTCTTTTCTAGATTTTATCTTTGTCTTTGCAGTACTACAGTTTCACTTCAATGTATCTAGGGTGTACTTCCTATTTATTCTGCTTAAAACTGATTCTTAGAGAATGTCTTTCATCAATTCTGGAATATTATCAGCCATTAACTCATCAAATTTGCCTCTTCTTTCTAATCTTGCTTTCCGAAAAAGTTGTTAGATAATATATTGCACTTTCTCACTCTGTCTTCCATTTCTTAATCCATACTGTTCATCCCTTTATTTTTCCATGCTGCCTTCTGTGTAATTTCTTGAAAACAATCTTCTATTTATTATTCTATATATAATTATGCTATTATCGAGTCTATTAAGTATCTTTTTTTGTTTTAATGACTGTATTTTAAATTTCCAGATGGTCTATTTGATTAATTTTTTAAAAAATCTGTTCTTTTTTAAACAGTGTCTTATTTTCTTCAGATTTTAATCTCCCTTTCTTTCTCAGTCTATATCTCCTGTCAGAAATCTTAATTATTGGAAATAATCTTACCACCTATGAAAATGACCCCAAAGTCTACATCTTTAATCCAGGGTTCTCTCCCTGGCTTTAACCACAAATTTCCAATTGCCTTCTAGACATTATTAGATCTCATGTTTCATGCTGTGAAGTTCCCTGACCACTCCATCCAAATAACATGTACTTTCTGTGAGTTTTTATAGCACTTATCTGTTCTATTCAATTAGTACTTAGGAATATACAGTCCAACAGTGTGGTTTCTTTTTTCAAGTGATGTTTTGTAGTTCTTAGCAAGACTTCTAGATACCCTTAACTCCATCACAACCACTTGAATACCTTCCAAACTACTTTCTTAGACTCTGACTTTCCATAATGTCTGATGTGTACCTGAATTTGACAGCAGAGACTATATCTTATAATGACTGTTGGCATCCATGGACCTTTCCATAGGGTTGGTTTGCTCATAAGAGGTGTTTGTTAATCTGATTGTTAAGCAACTGATAAGTAGGTCCTTTTAAAATTTTCTTTGGGAACTTAAAAGTTTAAACTTATACCACTCGATTTGATGATATTGTCTCCTTACTCCCACACCTCTAACCGTCAGTAAATAACTGTAATGTGCCTTTCGGTATAGGAAAGCTATTGCTTTTATGAGTCATATTAACCTAAATTACAACAATGTGGGCCTACCTGTTTTTTCTAATCTTCTGTTTAGTCTTCATCCCAGGTCACAAGGTAATATCACTAACTAAAATATAAAATACAATTTTAATCAACCTTTATTTTAAAGTGGAAGGAGTGTTCAATCCTCCCAGTGAAACCATGGACATAAAAGGAAAGATATTTCTAGAAATCCTTTGAAAAAGAATAGCATTACCAGTTGCCTAGTTATTTTATTCAGGATTAAAGGGTGTGGTAAACTTTATAAATTATTCCAAGAATCCTAAACACAATGGGACAGAAATGATGTCATTCTGAGGTGAGGAAAAGTTTGGGCTTGTTGGCTAATGTCTAGGGCAAGCTATGTGGATTGCATCAAAATTGGATTTTTTGTTTGTTTTTTGTTTTTTTCATTTGAAATGTAATCAGATGTAACCATTACATGAATCCTTAAACATCAAATACTAGGCAAAATAAATTAGATTCCTTACTCTGACATATTAAATTGGGGGAAGGGGTATTACAGTTCTTTTCTCTTTTTTCCCCTCTCTCTTTTATACAATGTATGCATCTTGTTGTAAAATATTAAAGCTGTTTTTATTTAAAAATTTTTTCATCTTATTTTTTTTCAGGGGAGAATGCAAATGCAGCCCACCAGTACCACAAATTATGCAGTCAAGTTTCCTGCTTTTGGGGAAATTACAGGAGTCAGCACATCTGGAGTGCAATGGACAAGCCTTGTGGAGTGCAATGGATAAGCCTTGCCCTGGAAAACCACCTTCGTGATCATGGTATCTTCCCTGCCAGGTAAGTATTAAAGTTGTTTTTAAATATACAAAGTTATATGTGAAAGCTCCTCTTTAACTTCCCAGTCCCTTCCTCTCCCCATGTGTTTATGTTCCAATATAAGTATGTGAATATTTATATATATCCTCGTATAATTTATAAATGGAACCACACTATAGGGATATTACATGACTTGCGTTTTTCTCTTAATAATATAATTTAGAGATTTTCCATTTCAATACACATTTGTTTCCATAATTCACTTAACTGTTATATAGTATTCTATATTATGAATGCACCATAAGTCATAAAACCATTTCCTTATTGATTAACATTCAGGTTGTTTTGAGATTAAAAACGATGTTGTATAGAATATCTTTATATACTTATCTTTGTGCAAATATGTCTTTGGATAGATTTCTACAAGTAGAACTGCTGAATCAAGGGACTTGTACATTTTAAATTTTGATAAACATTCCATATTTCCCCCTTAAGAGTCTTTATCAATGTGTGCTTCCTCCAACAGTGTATAAGAGTGCCTGTTTTCCCACATCTCCAACAACACTGGCAAATACTGCTGAATCCCTGTTCAATTCCTTACTGAAGGTAAAATTATAAAAAGTAATATAATTTGGTTAGGGAGATGAAGGGAAGGTGAGAAAATATATGAGTTCCAGTTATCTCATCTTTAGCATAGTAAGTCAAAAGATGATGTCTAAGAGTGAAGCAGGTAGTTGAGGAGAAAAAAAGGAAAGAAAACATATATACAATGACATTAAGAGGGATCTTTTAGGATCTAATACTTCTTGTGGAAAAGAAATAATATGATATTTAACTATTCATACTCAAATTTTTTATTGTTAATTTCAAGTAAATTTAATGCATTTTATAACATTGTGTGTGTGTATGTGTGTGTGTATTCTCTCTATATACCTCTCTCTCTCAGTCTTCATCCGTATTTTATCGAGAGAGAGATCTTCACTGAATGTCTGTACTGTCTATTTCTGGGTGGTTGGACTTGAATGGCTTGTTTCTTTCTTTTTTGTCCATTTCTGTGGTGTTTGATTACTTTTAATGAGTACATATCATGTTTATTAAATCAATAAAGTTATTACTCTAAAATCCCCAAATTGAAAAGCATAAGCCTCCATCCTTCTCACACCTCACCCTCATGCATTCTCCCAATGGTAAGCACTGTAAACGGTTCCCTAAAATTCTTTTTATTTAAAAAGTTAACGTATATACAATGGACTTATATATACATATCACACACATTCCCTTATTTACACAAAAGGACCCACATAGTGTTCTACACCTTGCTTTTTTCATTAATATGATATCTTGGAGATATTTCCATATCAGCACTTACAGATATGTGTGTCTGCTGACATTCCTTGCAGCCCCATTCACATATAGTGTTCACAATGCCCTATAAACATAGAATCCCAGCAGAACAACAAGAGTACAAGGTAATCTTATGTTATGGAAGCTGCCAACCACTTAAAATGAAAATGATGACATAGAAGGAAAGGGCAACTCACAGTTCTTTTCCTTTCAGTCCTACCTTACTCATCAGTAAGCCAAAGGTTACATGTGTTGGTAGGATGTGCATGTATCAAGAAGTGAAACAAAAAGCGGAGTTATTTTTGTGCAGTGTTTCCATTGTTGTGGTAAGAACAAAATGCATATGTATGTATGAATTATGAAATATCCCAATTGTGCAATTTCAATGATTATGCATATATGTTAAATTATCTTATATTTGCATTTAAAATTGACATTGCATATATGAAGATGTGTGATAACATTCAAGCTAATTTAAAGTTTAAATTTTCATTTACTTAAAATGACATTAAATAGCAAATAAAACATACTATGATAAGTCAAGATAAAACAGAAGAAATTAAAAGCTGTGTGTTTTGTTGTTGTTGTTGTTTGTTTTTAGTACCTTCAATGGCACCTTTCTCCTACTTTTTTGAACAGGGTCTCCATATTTTTCATCAGCACTGGGCTCCAGAATTTATGTAGTAAACCCAATTTATTAGTCTAAAAACTGAAAGGCAGTTGCAATTTGCAATGAAGCAGAGAGAGCATGGGAGACTTCCGTTTCTTGCCCTACAGCAGCATAGCAAATATTGCTAGTTGCTTATCGTATAACCATTGTCTACTTCTTCCTTGTTAACAAAATCACCATTTTGTTCAGGACGACAATGTGCACAGTTAAAAATATACTCAATTCCCCAGACTCCTTTGCATTTATGGAGAACCAAACTGACCCAGTTCTGACCACTGAGATGTAAACAAAAGTCTACTAAGTGGGGCTTATAAAAAAGTTGTTTCTCCTGATTTTAAAAAGGGAAAGCAGACTCAGCTGGCACATATCTTTTCCCTTCACCACTCATCCTTTTTCTGCCTTGAGGACATATATATGATGCCTAGAGGTACAGGAGCCATTTTGAGACATGAGGATAAAAGCCACATCTTAAGAATAGCAAAACAAAAACAAAGAAGACTGCCTACCTCTAAACTTCTTGGTAGGTGAGAAAATAAATCCCTGTTTGAGTAAGTCACGGTAACCAGGTTTCTGTTACTTGAGCTTAATGTAAATCAACCCTAATTCAAGCACACTAGATAACATGAATACTCTCCTACTACAAACATATAGTAGTACTGGGTAAAAATGAAGGCGAAAAAAAAAAACATTTTTAAAAAATGCAGATTGTAAGCACACAATCTGACCTGTCTTGAATGGAAAAGAGAGTGGGTAGGAGAAGGTGCTTGAATGTTTAAACCCATGTGGAAACAGAAGATAAGGTCCTAGGCTTGGTGCAAGTGGAAATTAGAAACTACAAGCTCTCTCGCAGCCTCTCCCCCACACACGTAAATTAAAATCCCATGAAGTCCTGTACCTTAAGAGAAAGGGTGGACTAAACAAAATCTACCTCCTGGCTCAGTGAGATGACAAGAAAGTTTTTCTGTCCAGGCATGAGCTCTGAAAGAAAAAATTAAATAGTCTCCCCTGAGAATTTGTAAGCATGCTTGTGCTTAATGCTGATTTTGGTTTCAAATGTACATTATATGCATGATCTTGGTTTCAAATGTACATTATCTGCATGATCTTGGAACTTCCAAGTCAAGAAATTCATATTAAAATTGATCAATACCCATGATAACCTTAGGTGAACTCTGACAGGAGAAATATTTTTTAAAAAGCACTGAAAAGGATTTCATTAAAAACACACACACACACACACAAAAAAAACTACCAAATACAAAAGGAATCAGTCTACAAAAAATTAGAGTCAACAGATATAAGTATTAGAACCCTAACTGCAAACAGATACATCTGTATGATATCATTTGTGATGGTTAATTTTACATGTCATCTTGGTTAGGATATGGTGCCCAGTTGTTTGGTGAAACACTAGAGCTGCTGTGAAGGTATTATGCAGATGTGATTAACTTCTACAATCTGTTGACTTTAAGTGAAGGAGATTAACTTGATAATGTGGGTAGGAAGGACATTATCCTTAAGAGGAACTGAGGATTCCTGGAGAAGAAGGAATTCTGCCTGAAGACAGAAATCTTGCCTGAGTTTACAGCCTGCCGGCCTGCCCTAAAGATTTAAAACACAAGACTACAGCACAAACTCTTGCCTGAGTTTCCAGACTGCTTACCTGCTCTGCGGATTTTGGATTTGCCAGTCCCCACATTTGAGTGAGCCATTCCTTAAAATAAATCTCTGAATACATATATATACGTACATCCTTTTCGTTCTGTTTCTCTAAAGAACTCTGATACGCCATTTATGCACAAGTAAAAAATATAAAATACTAGTGCCTTTTGTAGATACATATGTATTCAATGAAAGTTCAAAAACATAATAGAAATTAATTATACCAACTTCAGAATAATGGTAAACTCTGAGAAAGAATGAGGAAGGGATAGAGCATAGAGGAAAAACTGAAGAACTAATCCAGATTGAAGGAGAATTGAAAATCATGACAACTGGATAAAACATGTGACCTTGGCTTGGATGTTTTTTCTTTTCTTTTTTTAAGACATTATTGGTGGGAAATGGATGTGGCATAAGTGATTGGGCTCCCACCTATCATATAGGGGGTCCAGGGTTCGATTCCCTGGGGCTTCCTGGTGAGGGGCGTGCTGGCACAGCAGGATGGCACAACAGGATGGTGCAACAAAGGGAGACAGTGGGAGACGCAGCAGATCAGGGAGCTGAGGTGGCGCAAGAGATTTAGCAGGCTTTCTCCACTCCGGAAGGTCCCAGGATCGTTCCCGGTGCCACCTGGAGAGAAGACAAGCAGACACAAAAAAAAGATCAGACAGCAAGCACAAAACAACAGGGGAGGGGAATAAATAAATCTTTGGGGAAAAAACAGACATTATTGGAATAATTGGCAAAGATTGAATGGGGTTTAGCAAAGGGCATATAGGAGTTTTTGTACTATTGCAACTTTTTGGTTAGTTTGAAATTGTTTCAAAATAATTTTTTTAAAAAAAGGAAAGGATGAAGATGATAAACATTTCAGAGAAGAAATTGCCAGGATGTGATGATCATTTGGAGGTGGGAAATAATCAAAAGGAACTCAGATTTTTAGGTTAGGTGAATTGGTGGGTATGATTCAATTTGCCTATTTAGGAAATCCAAGAAGCGATAACCCTTGGAAAAACAAACTACAACAGACTCAGCACCAGAAATATTGAATCTGACGTGCTTGCGGGGCATTTAACATGGAAGGGTGAATAGGTCGGTAGAAATTTAAGGTATTGGAGGAGATCACAAGAGAACCTGGAAGTGTACACATCTTGATTTGATTAATTCATTCAACAAAGATTTTTTCACCCACATTTGGTAAGAGAAGTGGAATCTATATGTAGGCAAGGGTAGAAACTGGTGGAGCGAGTTTTCAGATGATTAGAAGTACCTGGGGAAGCTTCTAAACCTCCCACTGCGTAGTCCTCGCTCTGCAGATGGGATTCAGGCATCAGCAAAATGTGACGCCAATGTGCAGCCAAGATTAAGAGCTGTGATCCACTCAGAAGAAAACACCTGAGGTGCCTACTCCTTTTAAACATTTGGTAGGGATGGGGGAGGGGCAGATGCTGTAGAGAAGTGGAAATAAGAGAATAGGTTGAAGGAGCTCCTGTTAAATACTTTTGAAGATTTATATTTTCTCTGTAAAGAAAAAGTACCAAAGGCTAAGAATGAAGGGATATGAGAATAAGGTAGGCATCTTAAGGAGAGTGGCAAAGTTTTGCTGTAGTGTTTGCAGAGAGTGTGAGAAGGAGTTAAGGAGTAAAGAACATTTCTAGGCAAATCTAAAGGTCCAATGGAGGTAGGAGATAGTGTATTTGTGATGCATCCATCCACAAGATTGTATGATTTTCCCTAATAACACTCAGCAGTTTGAGAGCAGGAAATGAGAAAACAAATGGTTGGGCTCATCCAGAAATGGGGATTGATGGGTCAGAAGGATAAAGGGAATTGAGGGTGCAAGGGACAGTTAAGAAGAGGGAGAACAAGAATGGGGCATGGGACTACAGACCTTGATGAAGATGCAAACTCACTAAAGAGTAAGGGGATCAGCGAGATCAAAGGAAAGGAAAGGAAATTTTTATCCAAGTGAGTTTTCCAAATTTATGATTTCAAGATAGCAAAATCCAGGGTGGGTTGCAGCAATAGACTCCTGACTTGTCTTCCTGTGTTTGCCTCGTGTCCAATCCATTATCCACACTTCCCCAAAGTGATCTTTCTAAATTAAAAGCCTGATCTCTCCCCATCCTCAATCTGCCTGCCGAATTCAATTAAGGTCTAGCTCAAGAAGTTTTAATTATACCCCCATCCCCCCTCTGAGACATCTCCCTGTACCTTATTACAAGCTTTCATAGTTGCAGTTCTCATACTATGTTTTACTTTACAAGTCTGTCTACCCCACTAAATTCTGAAATCCTTGAGGACTGGAACCAAGTTTTACTCATGTTTGAAAGCATATTCAATAGCCTTCCTGATAAATTCATTTTAGTTTGGCTAAACTAGTTTGGCTTACTTCTTAACGAGTCTGATTATTTCATCATTATTTTCACCTTGTATTGTGGCTTGTGAAAAGTTCATGGTACATTTAGCTTTGGCATTTCTTGTTTACTTATGCCTGTAGTATTACCTTTAATCGTGGTTCCCTTGTAGAAAACTCTTTAGGCAAATAGTCCATTTTGTGAAGATTTCTGAGTTAAAACTAGAGAGATAATATAATCTGCATATACTTATCCAGTCACACTGTATTATGTGACATACACTGAAGCAAAAATCAAATAAATAGTTATTTCAACCTTTTCAAGTTGTGGAATTCCCACTCTTCCTTCATGATACCTTATTTACTTTCTGTGCCATGTACCTATCTGATAAATGCAAGGTAAGGACACCAGTGTCAATCCATATTTTTTAAAAATTAATAAAACCAAATTTATTTTCTATTTATTAGATACATAAACACAAACCAAACTGCTAATATTTCTTTCTGCACTCCATTGTATCACCTTGTGCACTGAGTATATTTACCCCATTTAGAGGTCACTGGTCCAGACATAAGGTAGTGAACACCATATCAGCCATTACCAAAAAAATAAATAAATAAAAATAAAAATGCAGGCGCAGATGTGGCTCAAGCAGTTGAACTCCCACCTCCTATACAGGAGGTCCTGGGTTTGGTTCCTGGTGCCTTTTGAAAAAACAAACAACCAAAAAAAAAAACAAGCAAAACAAATGAAAAAACCAACTCAGGGGAGCCAATGTGGCTCAATGGTTGAGGTCCTGGGTTCAATCCCCAGCACCCAGTACCTCCAAAAAAAAAAAGAAGCATATCACACAACCTAAAAAGCCATTTTTATAAAAGGTTTGCTTATTATTGTTCACTGAAAATTTGGGGGAAGGACATTGGATATTCACCACTTTGTATAAGCATAAAAAGATTGTTTTCCTAATACCTTATACTGCTGAAATTAAAAGGTAGTATAGAGGACAGAAAAAGGAAGCAGCATTTGGGGATTTACAGAGAGACCAAACCTCCAAATTAGAATTCAGGTTAAGAGGTACAGGCTGGAGATGCACATTTAAGAACACCCTGAATTTCTACTTGGGATTTCATCACACTTATAAATACCTATTCCATTTCTGTTTTACCTAATTTGTTGCAAGCGCCCATGAGAGCCTGGACTGTTTGCCTTTTTGCCTGCTCTATCCCTAGACAAAAGCACAAGGCCATGCGGCACATAGTAGGGGTTCAAAATAATTGGCAACCTCAAGAATGCCATTTAGGCATAGTTATTAAGGTGGAAGTTAACTGCATGGAAACAGATGGTAAGGAAATAGAGGCAGTACACTAGTCTTATGATTTTGCAGAAAAACAAGAGAAACAGGATTACAGATATAGAGGGTGCAAAATGAAGCAAGTTTTTCTTCAAGTCTGAGAAGATATACACATTTGATGGAGAGGATCCAGGGTTCTTTTCTCTAATGGACAGGGTGGTGTGAACTTTTGGAAGAGATAGGCATAGATTATGGCACGTATACTTATTTTAGAGACAGAATTCCAGAAAGAGAGGGTAAATGCTTTTCCAAATAAAGATCTGAAATGGGCAATAAATTGCAAATAGGATTCCTGATTATATATTTCCTTTTCCATATTTCTGGAGTAATAAGTTGAGATGAAAGATACATGGAGTATTTTGGAGCTGGGAGATTCCATTCTACTGGAGGCATTAGAAAGAGGTGGTTGCTTCTGTCACCACCAAAAGAATGAAAAGAACACAAACATTTATGTTATTTGCTTGCCATTACAATGCTTTCACTGCACTAATCTTTCAGCCTGTTTTACTGTTTCAGTAAAACATTGAAGGCTGAATGTGAGCTCATTTCATTGTCTGCTGGCCTGCATTTTTCCAGCCCTATGGTATCAAAATGCCACAACCAGTCTTTCTTTCCATGACTGCACCTGTTTTTATTTAGTTCAAGCATAGGCTGTATTGTGACGCCTGCTTAAGAAATTACTTGCAATTACAGGTTTCTGAACAGATTTTGCGTCATATTCTCATGTTATTAAAATTCCCTGCTCTGAACTAAGGTTATTCTATCTCACCATTTTATACCTATTTATGTCCTCCACCCAGTATTTTTTGTCCCGGCACCATGCTTTCTACACAGTAGGCACGAAGAGTTGATCCTACAATCCAGCCTGTGCATCCTGACTTTTAAGGCAATCACAAAGTCCTTGCCACAGCAAATAGTTACAGAGATGGTGGGAATGGAGAAGTCCCCCAAGATTTTTAAGTAACTAGACTGAGAGCTTCTTTAGGGCAGAACTGTGTCACGTTCAGCACGGTATCTCTAATACCTGGTTAACTGTTGGCACACAGAAGTACTTAAAAATGCTGAAAGAATGAACAATAGGTTGGGTGGGGACCTTAAATTCAACCCTATTACGCAATCGTTCGCCTGGTGTGCCATCCAGGCGCCAGACACTAGGTGGGCGTTGGTACTTCGAGATGACCAGGACCAGTTGGTTCTCAAAGATATTGTCATTCTGTGCTATAATTCCCATATGTCCTCTTAAAACAAAATGGGGGGTTTGGTTTGTATCTGGTCTCGGTTCTCAAGCGCTTCACTCTAAACGTGCAGCGGCGTTACGATGCCGTGGCGCGCTCCTCGCAGCCAACGCGACGCTCGCCCCTGAGGAGCCGGGCGGAGCTCCGGGCACGCCCCGCGGCTCAGCCGCCGCGATCCTGAAGGGGTCGCTGTTCCCGCGGTAATCACTATAAAGGCTCCGCCCGACTTGCTTCGTCGGTTGGGAACCTGGGCCCACAACCTCTGGACTTCTATAACTCAAATCTGTCCGCTGGCTTGCCCGTTTATTCGCTGTGGCCAACACCGACTTTAGCGGCCGCACTCCCGGCCTGTTAAGCATAGCGTCTCGGTCGCCGCTTAGGCTCGCGGCCCGCTCTGAGGCGCTCGTTCTATCCCCCGTCACCCCACCCTCTTCCTCCCCCTTCACGGAAACGACAGCTGCGGCGGCAGGGCTGGCGCCGCCTCGCTCCACCTACCACGCCTGCCCCCGCCGCTCTCTCCCGGCTCCCCAGCCCGGCCGCGGCGCCTCCACCTCCCGGCCAGGTCAGCCGGCGGCCCCGCCCGGCTGCCGCCCAGGATGAACATCATGGACTTCAACGTAAAGAAGTTGGCGGCTGACGCGGGCACCTTTCTCAGTCGTGCAGTGCAGGTACCGCGGTGGGGGAAGGGATGGCGGCGCCCGGGGAGGGACAAGGGGGAGCCGCCGGAGCTCGGAGCCCCTGGGCGGCGGCGCCCTCCGCACTCGGGCTTCGCTGGCCGCCCGGCGGGCTTGCTGCGGCTGGAGGCCCGGGCGGCGGGCGCGGCCTGCTGCCCCTCGGGGCTCGGTGACCGTTTGCTCTCCACTCTCCCGCCCAACCGCCGATCCCCGGGAAGCGAGGCCGGGTGCGACGGGATCCAGAGGCTCCTCCCGCCCCAGGAGAACACCCTTCTGACCCCTCGACACCGAGGCTCGTGTGACCTCCCTCCCAGGGTTGGCGGAGGCCTTGCATGTCCAGCAGGACAACAGAGACACAGACCATTCTTGCACTGCCCCCACCCTTTCCTTTTCGCTTCCCTCACCCTCCCCACCGAGTCCAAGAAGGGAGTTTCCTTTTCCTGCCCCTCAACCAGTAGAGCTGCCAAAACAGTTCCCTTCAGCTTTCTCTCCCTGAAAGAACTGCCCCTGCACTTGGCAGCCCGCGGGGTAATGGAGATCTCCAGTTGGCGTCCAAACTTTGTCAAGGCCACGGGAAACTTGGGGCTTGGGGCTTCCCACCCCTTCTCAGAATGGGAAGTAACAGCAGTAGGGCAGAAAGGGACAGGGAGATTCAGTTTGTTGTTATAAGTCGCGGTGGTATGTTTCAAATACACTTTAAGGGAAAAAGTTGACTACCTCACCATATTCTGCAGTAAAGGAAGTGTCAATACTAAGGAACTTGGACAGTTTTCTACACTCATTTCCCACATTATGCCAACTCAGTTAAAATCTATGAACAGATGTAAATTTCACACCACAACTTGGGTTATAAACAATCTGCTGACACAGTCACAGTAGGAACAACATTCTCTTTTGTAAAGAAAACAATTTTTTGATATGCATACCAAATTGGTACTGAAATGTAAATCTCTTCTGTCGCTTTACTACTTTTCTCCTCTCCTTTACCCCAATTTTATTGGTGTAGTTTATCCTATATTACACTGTTTTGGGCAAAAGAATGGAAGCGCTAAAGTAAGGTAATAATAGCTACCTATACTGTGATAAAAACTGTAGGTCAAACACTTTGCTAACCATTTGACTTATCCTCTGCAATCCTTTCCTTAACTTCTCCAGACGGATGTTACTAACCCTCCTTTTATAAATGAGGAAACAGCCTAAGAGAGGTTAAGTAACTTGCTTAACTTGCATGGCTGGTAAATAAACCAGGTGCTGTCTGACCTACTATTGCAAACTACTTTTCTCTTCCTGGATAAGCATTGCAGGTATAAATACATGGAATATTAGAGTGTTACACTCTAGAGAGACCTTAGCCATCTTCTAGTACAGCTTGGGCATTTCAGTACCAACAGCAAATAATACATAAAAGATAGGAAATTCTAGATCTTGTTCCAAGTTCCAAAATCTGCATGGTGAGTAATAGGAAGCCAACTTAACCTTCCTCTCCTCCTAAAATATAAGGTATATTGTAAAGACATTGAACTTTATAATTAAAATAATTTTTAATTTAAATTAGCTTACCTTTTATACTTCAAAGACTAAAATTTTGGTTCCCATTTTTTTTTTTTATCATAAGGTATACAAGAAAAATGAACGATTGAGAATCTGAAATGAATTTTGATATATAAAGCCCTTTTTTTAGACTTAATGTTGACTAATACAGGACTAGAACCTTTGGTATATTTTGCTTTGATGCTGATTCCCCACGATTCTAGATGCCGAATACAGATTTGAATCTATTATGTCTCTATATATTGTTATTATTTTAAATGCAATTAAATATATTTTCAGGTATATAACCTATATTGCCTAAATTAGGGGCATTTACTAGAATTTAGTCTGATTTAAGTTGTTGATAGACTCAATTGAAAAGAATAAACCTAGCAAAGCTCTCAAAAGGTATATATTTCCCAAGTGAATTTTAATTACTCATTGTTCCAAATTATTTAGGAAGTAGTTTTTAAGTTCTATCCTACTGTTAGCTATCAAATAATTTTCTTTTCAGTTTTAAGTATATAAGTGCCTACTCCATATCTTCCTGTCACTGTTTTGATCACTAGTGATACAAAAGTGAATAAAACTGACAGTCTCTACCCTCCTAGAGCTTACATTCTGGTAGAAGATAAGGTAGTAAGTGCATCAGGTAGTGATGGAGACAAAGTTCAGAGGGATAAGTCAGGGCAAGGGTGGCAGTTGTTGCCATGTTTATATAGATAGAATAGTCAGGGCAGGCCTCTCTAATAAGATGAAATTCTAAGAAACCTCAAGGAAGTGACAGAGCCCGGTTTTTTGGAGGAAAAGCATTTCAGGTAGCAGGGAACAAGTAGAAAGACCCGAGGTTGCCGCTGTAGTAGGGAGACCAGTTAGGGATCTGTGGCCATAGAACAGGCAAAAGGTAATTGTGACTTAGATGAGATAGTAGGGAGATTCAGAATGTACCCAGTATTTGCTGCTAAGTTGGTTATGAGGTATGAAAAAAAGATGAGTGGAGGGGGACTCCAAGATTTTTGGCTTGAGCAACTGGAAGAATGGAGATGCCACTTACTAAGGTGGGAAAATTTTCAGGAGAAACACGGACCTTTAATGTGTCTTTTTACATTATTTAAGTCTTTATCTGTTAGAGATACATTCTGAAATGATTATAGGCAAAATTATTTGTCTAGAATTTTCTTTAAAATATTTCAGAAGAAAATGGGGTTGAAACACGTTTGGCAGAATGTTAATAGTTGAAGTTGGGTGGTAGGCTCAGCATATATAATTATGTGTATATATGTGTGTATATGTACATTATATCTATCATATATAGTGTTTTGTATATGTTTGACATTTTCCTTAATACTTTTTAAAAAATAAAATAGAAAAGTTGGTTCCAAAATACAATGTGTGAAATTTGGAACACTGTGTCAATTTTCAACAAAATACTGCTTTCTCGTTTCAGTATTTAGTCAACAACTGAGTTCTTTATTTAAATCGAGTTATCAGTATAGTGCCAAAGTACCAAGTTTCATACTAATAAAGCTTAAAGCTAAGAATAGCTTAAGTGCAATGCCAGTTATTCTTTATAAGCAATAAGAACAGTAGGACAGGAATTAAACTTTCACATTTCTAAACAATAATTTCCATTCAAATCATATTGTACCTTAAGGAATAGGACATAATCTGGTTGGCCAACTACCATACTTTTTTTCATTTTACTTATACTTTTTGAAGTTAAAATTTAAACATGTTCCTTGTTGTAAAAAAGAAAAATGAAATTATTAAAGGCTATAAATAAATTTCCCCTCAGCACCACTCCACTCTCCCCTTCTAAAGTTTTTATGTCTTGATTTACTTTTTAAAGAATGTCAAAGCAATGTGTAAATTAACATGAATATTTATTCCTTCCTAGCTCATTCAAATGCTTGTCATTTCTAACCCCCTCAAAACAATAGAATACAAAAGCGTCAATAGTTTATCTTCACTAAATGTGTTGTTTTATTAGTATCTTAAAAGCCATTTATTATTTCTTAGAATCAGTCTTTTCAGTCCTAACTCCTTAGGTGAGCATCGTAAATACTCCCTTACTACCTGGTGTTTTCTCTTACTCATATATAAACTCTGTGTTCCAATCAAATTATTTTGTAATTTCCAAAATATCTTGTATCTTTCTGACTCCACACTTTTGTTCATACAGTTAAACTTATCCTGAATCTTTAGCCCCCTCTCTGCCTGATCTTTCCTTCCCTCAAAATACAACTTCAAGTCCATTTTAACTGTGACGGCTTCTCAGACAACAGAAGCTTGATGTGTCTGTACCTTCTTGTAAAATCCTGTATGTTTTCAATTCTGTATAATCTTGTGGTATTTTTCTTCTGATGAAGTGTTAAGTCTCGTGCAGCTCTAAAATTCTGTGACTGTTTCATCGTTAAAAAGGTTGTATGTCCTACAGTCTTGTTTCTTTCTAATATCCTCTCCCCTACAAACATCCAGCAAGGTTCTTAGTTTTTAATATCATTTTAGCTAAACACAGTAAGTATCCATATGAAAAGTTTAGTCTTAGAAGGTCAACAAGAATCACTTAGCATATAAAATAATTTCATTTTTATTAGTATTTTTCTAACATTTTATTCACTGACCTTGAAGTTGATGAATGCTTCCTAAAATATTAAACTGTTTATTCACCTACATTATTGTATGCCTCCTACATGTATACATCATGGCATTGACGTATACAAAGATGAATGAGACCCAGTCTTTGCCCTGAACAACTTCAGTTTAGTTCCAAATTTGTCATAATTAAATATTTTATTCTTTGTAATAGATACCCACTTTACAATTTTCTAATTCATGTTGTTCAGACTTTGTGTTATACAATTCCCCCAAGAAATTTAGATTACTTTCAAAATATTACCCTTTCTTTACTTGGCAAAGAATTGGTTGTTCTTATTTATATTAAATCAGTGTCTTTAATCACACAGCCTTTTTACCTTTTT